>RDEW01000007.1:247711-409422 GCA_011109175.1 Dicyema japonicum
ATTCCTATTCAATTTATTTACAGCTGACATTCCGACGCCGAATGGAGAAGACGACCTGCTTCTGGCGTATGCAGACGATATCGACTTGGCCTCACGGGATAAGAACATCCAAAGAGCGATGGAAAGAATGCAACACCACATAGGTCGACTACTCAAGTTGTTTAATAAATACTGAAAAATCTGTTACAACTCTTTATGCCTCGGACAAAGATTGTCGAACAGAACAATAGAAGTTACTGCGGAGGGAAGAGCATTGCCGTTCAGCAAATGGCAAAAAATATTGGGTCTGACTTTTGATACATGAACTTTACGAGACACGTCACTAACGTGCTGAACAAATGTGAGAAAAAAATCAACCTTCTGAAATGCCTAACAGGTCTATGGAAAATTAGACATACTCTATACTTAAAACGTTCCTCTCACAGTACATTGAACCATGCATTTAACATGCGTGTACTTCATGGGAACCACAGGCCTCTTATACGAACATCCAGAAAATCTCCGCAACCCAGAAAAGGGCCTTCAATTTAACGGAGAGATGGTATACAAGGGAAAACATTAAATCACCGACGCCCATGGAGAAAACTAATCGAAAAAAACAAAAATGGACACAAATCCCAAAAAGTAAGTGCTCGCCCGCAACGAACTTGTCTAAGCTCGAGGGATCAATACCGAGCAAAGATCAAAGCCTTGATCCAATTCGTCGGATCACTTAGTTTAGTTTTTCAGTTCAACAGTGGTCTTTGAAATTAATTTTAATTTAGTGTAATTAATTTATCCAAATTCGTTGCAGAAAGGTTAGATCCCCAGACATTACATGCATATCCTATTGTAGACTCGATGAACTGTTTGTATATGACCTCCAGTTCACTCAGATTTTTTTTGTCTTTGTTTTCCCAAGAACGCCTTCAGGAAGTTGATTTTCCTCGTAAAAGTCAATTTTATTTATTTAGTTAACACCAAGACCACGGTAAAACCAAAACTAACTATAACGTGATCCTGATGCGCTCGCCAAAATCCTCATTCTTTTCCCGGTGCTCCTCCACGTACCCACACAAGCTCGTACTAGGCGACTGACTGTATTTGCAGGGCCACCTTCCCGCATGCCGGAGTTTTGTTTAATGAGGGCCTCCAGAGTAGTCGGTCCGGTTCTGTGTCTTCCACAAGACCACCCCTCCGTCATTCTGAAAGCCTTCTTTTGAATGTCCTCGATTTTATAATGGACGTTTTAAAAAATAAATACTAAAATTATTAATTATTAATAAAGGAAATATATTTTTAAATGCTAATTGATAGAAAATAAATAATTTAAACCGCATGAGTAGTCTAATAATAAAGAATGTCGTAAATAAGACTGGAATTATAACTCTGAACAGAGAAAAGGCCCTTAATTCGTTGACCACAGTAATGTGTAGGGAGCTTTATGACATCCTCAAGGTTTCTATGTTTATTTAATTGTAGGAATGGGACCGTGATCCTAGGATCAACAAAGTTATATTAACCTCAAAGGGAAAAGCCTTCTGTGCTGGGGGAGATGTAAAATGTTGATTTTTTCATTCATTATCAGACCTGAGAGAAATGTCTTTGACAAAAGACTACTTTGCAATCTCTGACTTCTTCAGACAAGAATATACCTTGAACAACCTAATTGGGACAATGAAGACTCCGCTAATTCCCATAATCAACGGAGTCTTCATGGGAGGGGTTTGTCTGGCAATTACTATCAGGGCGTCGGAATAACTGTTCATGCACCGATTCGCATCGTCACGGAAAAAGCAGTCTTCGCTATGCCTGAAACTGCCATTGATATTTCTCCGCGACATTTCAGGTCTTTATCCTGATGTTGGAGGGACTTACTTTTTTCCTCGCCTTGCAGCTGGTCTGGGTACTTATCTGGGTCTAACAGGACAGCGTCTCCTAGGAATGGATGTTAAAATTTCGGGAGTGGGCACACATTTGTAAATTCGGATAAAGTACTAAATTTCTTTTACGATGTCCCCAACTTCATTGACAAGCTCACTGAGTATAACGGAGATTCAAATGTCGCCCCAACCGTTGAGAATATCTCTAGTCTGATTTTTTAGGCTTACTCGTCTGACTCAGGATTTAGCAAATTACTGACTTCTGAGAATCTGGGAGAAATCTCTGAGATCTTCAATTTGGGATCAGTTGAAGAGATCGTTTCAGCGCTTTCTAAGAGCTCGACCGACTTTGCAGCACAGACGTTGTCTACCATTAATAAAATGGTGACGACTTGTCTCTATTTCAGTCCCCAACATCCATTAAAATTACTTTCCGTCAGATTCAGATGGGGGTTAAGCTTCCGAATTTGACAGAATGTCTGAAAGTTGAGTTTCCTCTGTCGAACAATATTGTTAGACTCCACGATTTTCACGAAGGAGTCCGTTCTGGTTGGTTTGGAGTCTAACTTCTTAGTTCTCGTGGACAAAACAAACTCGCCTACCTGGAATCCTTCTTCTATTGCTGAAGTCAATGATGATGACATCCTCAGATTGTATGATCTCCCATTTGGAGTGGCTAATATTGATCTCTAATTTTATTGATTCCTCAACTAACTTGACTTTTTGTGCAATTTACCCGAGAAAAGAAGGTATGAGTTGTTTGCTTTGATATTTTGAAATTGACCCTCGAGTTTCCACCCAATATATCCCCAGTTTATTTTGTTCTGATTATCCTATTAATGGCAATCAGAGATTGGACCAGAACTCTAATAGTCGATTTTCACTACTTTTCAGTTAGTCCACCCCCATTTGAAGAAGCAGGGGAAAGATCTTTAAAGGAGTTCGCTGTTTCGTGTCTACTATCATCACTGAGTTAAAAAGTAGAGAAGTTTTCTTGGCTGACTAAGACAGAGGAAGGCTGATTCCAGGGAGGACAGAAGGAATGTTCGGTGAGAAGTAACCACTGTGACAATTAATTTAATGTTGTGGCATTTAGAAATTGTTTTTAGGGTTTATCGAAAATAATTTTACTTAATTCTGTTCAGATTTGATTCAATTTCCTTTGCAGTCTGGAAATTTCATCCTCTTTGTAACTTGGGGACCTACCCACGTCTACACTCTCTTGTCCTGGAACTTTATAGAGATCATCGAGTACCTTGAGAGGTCACAAGGGTTAGTTCAAAAGTATAATAATAGCAAGTCAAAATATTCTAACAATGACTCCAAAATAAACGTTTCCAGTTTGTCAAGCGGTTAATGTAAAGTACTTAGAGTACACAAAATGTCTAATATGTTTCACAGATCCTTTCTTTTTCTCAGGCATATAATTTTTCTCAAAACATTTTGAGACAATTCCACATTATGACCACCTGGATAGCTTATCGATAGTTTTTTGGCAAGGGACATGTCAGTCTCAAAATACCAGAGATAAATATAAAATTAATTTAAATCCCCAAAAATAGCAAAGCATAATATCGAATTGACTAAAGATACAGGATAAGTCAGTTCAATTCTTGCATAAGGACGACACGTGGTTCATGAATATATATTACCTAAAAGTACCATCTCAATTCCACCTAACCCAGACATTTATGACCAATTTAACCACGTGTTACTCAAAAAACCAAATATATAAATATTTATACTAAATACGAAAAAATAACAAAATTTATAAAAACTTAGAGCCAAAGCCATAATCTCAGCCAACGATTTGTTCTCCAACCTATCAGTCTTACGCGACTTATTCCTTCCAGTGGTCCCCGACACGGAAATCTTCCGTTTTCTCGCCTTACTCTTTCCATCAACAGCCTACAAATAATCCAAGGTAAATCACCTTGCTCTGAACTGCCAATTGTTTCTCCAGAAACCGAAGTCGCGGAGTAACAGAAAGTCCCATAGACCTAAATCAGTGAACATGGCAAATACCGTGAAAATTCCGCAAGATCCAGCTTCTTAACATCGAATAACTCCTTGTCCGCTGCATAAAAGACCCACTTGGAGTAGGAGAGAATGGCCTTCTTGCATGCGTCGTTCAATTCTGGACTGTTGGCACAGCAGGACTGGATTCGACTAGTCACATTCACGTTGCTTTCACAGTTGATCTCAATTATGGGAATTCGTTGATTCAGTAACTTCTCAACAAAGGTTAACTCGGAGTCCAGCAAAACCAGCAAGGAATGTCCACGATTTTGGTACCTCGCAGTCCTCCCAACTCTGTGGATATATGAATCAACAGAATCGGGACAGTCAAGCTGAATCACCCAGTCGACTGCAGCAAAGTCTAAACCACGTGCTGCCAAATCAGTAGCAATAAGAGCAGAGTAATTCCTGTTCTCAAACTCTTCACAAACGTGACTCCTTTGATGTTGTTTCATTCCTCCATAAAGACATCCTACTTTGATCCTCATGGCTTTCAGAAGCCCCTCCAGATACCTCACCTGCTTACACGTGGATAGGAACACAATCATCCTCCGTTTTTTCATCACAAGTCCACACAAAACACTCATTTTCTGGCCTATTCCGCATTTTATATATTTCTGCATAGATTTCACAGTGCTACCTGTTTTAGGCCGTTGGGAGTAGAAAACTCTGAGTGTTCATGGACGGAAATGTAAAGAGGACTGGTCACGTGTAGTCGACTTAGATCGGTCACAGACTTTGTTAGGGTGGCTGAGAACAACAGGTTCTGTCTCTTTTGGGGCAACAATTCGATGATGTAGTTAAGGGTCTCCGAAAATCCCAAGTCAAGGATGCGGTCAGCCTCGTCCAACACTACAGTGATCATGAACAACAAACCTAACACTCGGAGGTTCAGACTCTCACGCTCTTCTAAGAATTCAAGAAGTCTTCCAGGGGTTCCTACAATTATGTTGGGACTCGATTTTAGCTGGGTCTTTTCGCCTCCTATGAGCAGTCCCCGTGTAAAAACGTGCTCAGAACAAATTCCGTCGAGGACCTTAAATATTTGGGTGGCCAACTCCCTAGTGGGGGACACTATGAGAGCTGTCAGCCCGTCAAGATGAGTGACATGTGCCCAATAAAGAGACTCAACAACCTTGATGAGTGTAATATGTACTGGAATAAGGAATGCTAGAGTTTTTCCTGATCCCGTCTTTGCTGCGGCCAATAAATTTTGTCCCCGTAGAGCTGGAAGGATTGCTTCTCTCTGGATGTCTGTTACTTCTTGCCACTGTGTCAATCCATTGAGAGTGAGCTCGGACAATGGGAGGTCAGTAAACTTTTTAATATTCTCCGTTGAAGTGATCTTTAATGATTACATTACGTTACAGTAGATAGTTTATTCTTTAGTTTGGAGATTTCTTGTGCTGTATCGTGATTTTTGCTTTTACTAGATTTTTTCCCCATATTGCACTTTATTTATTTATTAACGTGAAAATTTAAATTTAAAAATAATTTATCACTTAATTCATAAAAGTTTTATTGATTTAGCCGCGTGGCATAGTGGTTAGGTGTCGGCTACGGGTTCGAATCTTGCTACTGTTCACCTGGTGGAAGGTTCCACGCATCTACGATGCAGAAAGGGTCTGACGAGTGACGCCGTCATCAGTGGATACTCACTGCGGAACTGGATTGTCTTGAAAGGACCCACACACAAGAAAAAGAAAAAAAGAAGTGAATATAATTCCTTGGTTCTACGATTAGTTAAAATTAACTGTTCTTTACTTAAATAAAGTGTGTCCTGCCTATGCGGAGCTATAAATACTATGGCTCTCGTGAAAAGGCTTTATTATTATTATTGATTTAATTAATTTTAAAACTTCCATATCATAGATGGATTTAGTATACGTGGTGCCATGTGTTTCACCTTTTGTGGAGGCACTCAGTGTCAAAGTGATATGAAAAAGAGTTGGCTAACAATATTCCACTCTCAGTGTCTTGCTGTTAATGTTGTAGAACCAAACCTGGTACTGGTTCTACTCTAACTATTCTACAAGTGAATGTCCCCAGGGTTCGTAACCAATTTATGGAACTGCACGTTTTGATTGCATATCTCAAAGTGGAAATCGACTTCATTTGTGTGTTAAAACTTATGAAATCAGTCCCATATCAAGTTCCTCTCGAGGTCTACTGCCTTAGTAACATTCAGATAATTATTTTATACGCACTATGTCATAGGACGTGACAAACCATGTGCAATAAGAGAAATCATAATCTTGTGTCTAGCAGGATGCGCGAACGTCGTGTTGCAGAGGAATAGGTTTTTTTCTTTGCAGAAGTTCACAGGCAGGTTTCTTTCTCTGCCGAGCCTTCCAATGAATGTTTCTTCGGAGGTTTTCCACTCCCGCTCATTATTAATACTGAGAGTGCCAGTTCGGCGCAGACAACCGACAGATTAGTACAAAAGTATTCAACCTCCTCAGAGTATCATTAAGAGATCAACTGCTGGGAGCATATGTGTTTATGATCGGAAAGGTCCACACAAAGTTGATTTCTTGCAATATTTTTTCTTTATAAAAATAAAAAGAGAAAATATAAGCACGCTACTCGTTGTGGCGCTATGAAGAGAGATGAGAAAAAGAAAGGAAAATCAGAAAAGAACATGCAGAAAACTGCAAAAGAAGGTGAAATATGCAAAAAATACAACATAATGGACAAAAGAAAGCGGATAATCCATTGCATGGCCTGTTTGTGTGGCTTCCAAATGTCCTGTGCCGGAATAACTAAAAGAGCCCTGGCTGTCAGTTCCGATTGGCACTGTCGGTCATATCTCCCACCAGATAATACGACAAACTCATCCCTACGCTACCCTTCTGAACATGTTCCACTAGACCATCAGGAAATACTTGAATTGATCTCCAACTTGACACATACACGAAGACTCCTGATCCGGATTCCCAAAGCTGCCCGTATATCTGTCGCGGAGTGACTATGTGAGTATATTGAAAGGGCAGTTTTTTCGGACGACTCTGAGGATTGGGCACGATTATTTTGCTTTGCTCCATTCACACTATGCATACTCCAGGAGGGGAAAAAAGAGAAATCAATTACGTAATTAGTAAAGGAGAATGTTCACACATTATTTTCAAGGAACCTATTAGCAGACTCAGAAAAACTCACCTACGAAATCCAAAACCATGAGAAGCCAACATCGACTATCTCGGACACTCAGAGATTAATTCGGAAAGTGGAATCTGTGCTGTCGTTAGGATCCTTGCAGATCAACACCGTATAATTGAGCCGTCTGAATAGTCCTACGCATCACTTGTTGAGCGACACCTAAGTTCCCCCCAACGACCACCGGATTCCTCCTTGCCTAGGACAATTACCCAATCTACTTGTTTCTGAAGAAGACGTAAAAGATGGGATTCTCTCTTTCGCCCCGAGCAGCAGTGGAGGACTAGATAGGTTCCGTCCTGATCAACTCAATGACCTCATTGCTCATAACACGGGCAACTCTAGGGTCCGAATCGTGTTTGCCATCACCAAACTAATGAACAGGATTCTGTCTGGGACACTTCCAGAAACAATTTGACACGTAATGTTCTCCGCCAAGTTAATCGCATTCGACTTGAATATGCCAGCGTGAATATGCCCTATTGTTTTTCGTCGGTGGCCTCAAACCTTGTATGAAGAGCTATCCAATCTTCGCAGATGGTCCTGTACCCAAAAAGAACGAGAACATTTCTCACGTAATCGTCAAAATTAACGTTAAAAATGCCATCAACTCGATACAACGTGATACAATTCTGGAGGATTGTTTCCCATCAGTGTACAGTTTGGTTAAAGGATCAAGAGGTTGAGCTGATGATTTAGCTCTATAGGACTATATATCTTGATATTCCTATGACGGACGTAATCCATCTTTCAATCTAACTATACGGTCAAATGACTAACTCGGAGACATCGATCCAACATGTCCAAAAAATAAAAGCACCCTACATCAATATTATGGAGTTCATATCCTATTAAGCTTATATTTGGACAATATTAAGGTTGACTTCATAGTTATCCTCTGTTCATACAACTTGTTGAGACTAGGTCTATTGAAGTCAAGTAAAATTGTACAGAGATTGTAGTAGTGACTACATTTTCCCCCAAATGTCCCTCCTTTAAGCCAATACAAAAACGTGTCGGGCGTAGAATCGGATGCTCACAACTACATGGACAACTTCTTTGGTTCTTACAAATCAGGTATTCCAGAGAAGTCGATGAGAACCATTTTTTTCCAAAAGTACATCCTCCTTTTCTGATAGCATTTGTTCTCACGAGCTACTTGTGGGTAGTTTTTATGTAGACTGGTTTCCGATCTTTCATTACCCCGAAAGACTTTTCTAATGACGTCCGTTAAAATAATTTAAAAATTAATTTTTAATAAAATTATTTTTTGTAGAATTCAAAGCTAATAAAATATAACAACGACTGTCCTATATTTAACTGAAAATGTTACACAAGAAAATTTATTTATTTATTATTGGAGCATTCATTTGCTGGGGGTTATTACAAATTAACAGGCCAATGAGAGTATCCCGGTAGTTCTGAGTCGTTTACAATATTTATCTCACTAGTTCCCGGTTATGGAGGCTCAAAGTTATACGCTAAACTGAATGGTGTCGAAAAGCAGAGTATCTTCTGTAAGCCAAAAACCGACAACTACCGACTATTATGGGTTTCCTTACGCGACTTCATTCCAATTTTTGAGAAATGTGCCTTTTACATTTTTCGGTACGAACATTTTGCGTTAGCAGACTTCGGTGGAAGAATTCAACTCCCATGAATCAGTCTGGGGTGAGGATAAAGACCGGAACCTTCGGGGATCCTACTTCCGTGGAATGTCTCAATGACTCAAAATACGGTGAATTTCGCATTATTCGCAGCTTTAAAGTATACCGGCTATTTTTCTTGGATTATTGACAATTTAACAGCTTCTCTTTTCTATGAGAAAAATAGGAATTTATTCGGAATTCCCTACGACTTCAGGCTGGACCCTGGTTTTCTTTGTTAAAATAAATTAGATCATTTGAGTGACGTATTTCAGCGCTTGAAAACTTTCATTGAGGATAAATACGAGTCACTGGGAATTCCATTCACTCTCCTGGCCCACAGTTATGGGTGCATCATCACGACCAATTTTTTATCGATTCAGTCGGCTTCTTGGAGGAGGAAGTATATCAGAAGGTTTATTAGCATTTCGTGTCCATATAATGGTTCCATAGATTCTGTTAGAGCCATTCTTATTGGTTAGCGGGATTGTTAACTTTAGGGGTCAATCTGAAAATTCCAATAAATAGAAAACTCACCAGGGACACTGTTAGAACATTTCCAAGCACATTCTCTCTTTTCCCGACATTTGGAGACCCAGTTACGGTCTCGGGTGTGAAATATGGATATGATCAGTTGGATGTTATTATTAAGGTATTTATTTGGTAGAGTTTTGAATTTGAATGATGGAGATGTAGAGGCCATGTTGGAAATGAGGAGCAAATACGAAGGCTGCTTGAGTAGTCTTCGAGTTCCAGAAGATGTTAAGCTTCACTGCTTATATTCAATTGGAATTAAAACTGCTAATTCATTTTCGTTATATTTTACGTTAAACAAAGTTATGATTCGTGGAGTGATTTTCCGTCATTCCCTAAAACTGATTACACCGATGGAGACGGGACGGTTAGAACATCAAGTCTGTCTGAGTGTGGCACACGACACCACTGGGCTACAGTGAAAGAATTTTCCAACACGGAGCATCTCGAAATCCTCCGTGACCCGTCCGTTATTAAGCACATTAACGACATATTGACTAAGACTTAAAATAAATAATTCCTTTATTTCCAACTACTGCCTTAAAATAATTCAAATTTAATATGTCACGTGGGCGACTTGAAGCCTATGGGCAACCTATGGTAACCAAAGATATACCACATAATATGACTTTCTTGTAACCATTATAAGAACAACATTTAACTAATTCATTAATTCTAAATAAAAAATTAATTCAAACCGTATTAATTAAATGGCTAACCTGATTGCCATCGCGGCCCACTTTGAGAAGCTTTTCAACATCAAAACCATAGCAATCCACCCATTTGATGGAAGGCCAAGACCCCTTAAGATACCAATCACGCCGAGGAAATCAAAACGGCCTGCCGAAAACTCAAGAATAACAGAAGCCCCGGACCAGATGCGATAAACCCAGAACTACTGAAATACGGCCTGACCTCCTTTTTGAAAAAAATCGCTACACTACTAAATGAAATGTTTTCAACTAACTCAACTCTACCTCTGGGTACGGGACTACTAATCCCCATACAAAAACTAACAAAAACAGAGGACCGCTCGAAAATTTGCGACCCATCATACTACTAAATTCATTACGCAAAGTCTTGGCAAACATTGTGCATTGAACGAATAAAAGGACCTGCTTACAAATACCTACCAGATAGTCAAAGTGGTTTTCGAGAAGGGAGATCCACAGCTGATGCAGTCTGGAGTCACAGATGGAGGTGTGCAACATATCAAAGATACCGTAACGCCACCAATATTTTGGGAATTGACCTATCAAGAGCTTTTGATACGGTTAACAGGAACAAATTAATGGGGGTACTGGGCGGATTTCTTGATGAATCGAGTCTAAGGATGATCCGAATTCTACTTTCTAACACTGAGCTCCTTGTGAGAGTCGGAAAAAACCTATTCAAGAAAATTTGAAACGAATACGGGCACTCCACAAGGAGACTCTCTTTCTCCTCTACTATTCACAATTTATTTGGAAGCCGCTATGAGGGAACTTAGACCGTCATACCAAGGAAAGACGGAAGAAGTAATCTACGCGGACGATGTAGACCTAATTTCTGAAGACAAAGAGGTCCTGGAAACCTATTAGAAAAAGCACCAGATGTACTAGGGAAATGGTTTCTTACTGTGAACAGAGAAAAAACAGAACTCACAGAGATAAGAAGGATGAGTAACGTCCTAGAAGAGAAGTGGCGACAAGTAAAGAAACTCGGTTCACTTATGGGAGATAGCGAAGATATTTTACGTAGGAAAACTCTAGCAATGCTGCGTTATATAAACTGAAGAATTTATGGCTCAATCAAAAAGGCATCGACACAAAAATGAGAATCCTACTATACGACTCATTCATAAAACCCGTACTTTTATATAACGCTGGAACTTGGGCGACCTCATCAGCGGATATGAAAAAACTAGACTCGTTCCACAGAGGTCAACTGAGAAAAATAACAGGAACTACTTGGCCTACGAGAATATATCTAGGAATGCTTTATATAAGAGATGCAGCACTAGACCTATCAGCTTAGAAGTACTGGAATCCCGATGGAGGCTCTTCGGACACGTGCTGAGGATGGAATTAACTTCCCCACCGAACATATCTATGGAAACATACTATGTTAGTGAAGAAGGCGCTATCGGGAAGACAAGAACAACACTGCCAATAGTCTTACAAAAAGACCTGGTCAGTATAAAAAAAAACCTAACAAATGCCGACGACCTGGACAGCATGAGAGCCTTGGCTAGGAACAGGGGAGCATGGAAAAGGATGACATCTAACCTTGTTTTCTTTTGCTGCACATGCGGGGCTATAATTAGTATGGCTCTTGTGAAGTGCTTAAATAAATAAAAATAATAATAAATAATTTCTTTTAATTTTAACAGCACGGCTTTAGTGATTTTGAATGTCTCAATTTAGGGGTCATATCAGAGATCTTATCGAATATTTAAAAAATTAAACAGATCTTTTGTGGAATTGATCCTGAGGCTCAAAAGAAACGGAGTGTACGTGAAAAGGCCTCACATTTTTATGTTTAGAAACGATAAGTTTAATTCTGACTAAAATTTAGACTTTTCTTGAAAGAAAAGACAAAAAGTTGAAATCTGGTTGGAGTGAAACTAACTACACTAGTTGGTGAAAGGTGCCGAATGTGGGAGTCGTTAAGCTCCTGTGAGGCATAGGTACTCTGGCTACCTTGCCAAAAGGAAGATTTATTAAATGCGGAAAATCTCACTTGTTGCTAGGATTCAAAAATGAGGACGACGCTTCTGCTTTCGAAGTGAGGTCAATACTAAGGTACCTTTAGGGCTCGGGGGCACATAACATGTCACGGGTCATTCCTAAGGCTTTGGATTCAATAGTGCTAGTCTTCGGAGTCCTTCTGGACTTCGTAGATGATAATGTAGTCGAACACAGCAAGAAGGATTCTACAAGCGGGGGGAGGAGAATACAGACCATGAAGGTTTGGCTTCGCTCTGGAGTAGAGGTAGAGAGTATTTGCCTCGAGAAATTACGCACTGGTTACTAGGTTTGGTGTGGCCCGAGATCGACCGGTAGCAACCCAGTGCTACAAATGCCAGGGATTCGGCCACACCAGCTCCCGATGCACTTATAAAGAGAAGTGCCTAAATTTCGAGAGTCCACATTCCCGGAAGGCCTGTCAATATAGAGTCAGGTCCCTCATGTGTGTGAACTGTGGCGTGGAAGGACACAGGGCAAGCCATACCATGTGCCCCTGTATCAAATGGCAACGGAAGAGGTACCACAGGGGAGAAGGCAGGCGCCCTCCTCCGGAGTGACCTGCGATGTAAGCCCTGTTCACCTGCGTGGTAAGTCGATACTGTAGCAGCACAGGTTCAACGTTTCCTAACGCGCGTAGGGACATTGCGCTCTGCGATAGGAAGGTAAATACTCCGAAGTGATGTTGCGCATCATTTTGGTTAATGCTATGTCCCTCCGGAGAAGAAAGAAGGCTATCGAGGATCTTCTGGACTTACTGGAGGTCGATCTTGGTCCTCAACCAGAACAAATGTAGGGATACGGCTGCTGCAGACTTTAAAGGCTATACTAGTTGTCATCTCTTGTGGAATGACACACATCGAGGTTCGGGCACTAGTATCTAGGGGAGAACGAGTCTAGCAGCAGTCGTCCAAGGTTTTTCTCAGTGCCCCCATCGCGAGCTCTTATTTACACGCGTTAGGCTGTCTAGTTTATTGTAGTCATAGGGGCAATGTATGTTAAGCAGTTGGGTTGTGTAAGGAGCACATTAAAACTGCATTCGACATCCCCATTGTGTTATTTTTGGCGATCTGAATGCTAACATTCGGATTTTGGCTGTGTTAGTAACAATAGGGCTGGATCTGCACTCCGAGACCTAGCGTGGGATCTTGGGCTCTCAGTAACTACATCGACCGACCCCAACCACAAGGACACACGAGGAGAAGACTACTTGGGTATGGCCGTAGCCACCCCATCATTAATTGGTATGTTTTCTGTAACTCGCGTTCTTAACGACATTAGAAGCCATCACCGTCCACTTCTAACAGAGTTTCACGAACCTGTTCGTTCTCAGCCCCAATTGGCTATGAATTGGGATCTGCCATTTGGATAACGTGGATTCGTTCATGGATAGAAAACACCTTTCTCTCAAAGGGCAAATTTGTAGTGAAGAGGATGTGGAAGAATTGGATGCCACCTTGGATGGTGTCCTTGAAGAATACATGCGGACTAACATCCGGTTACGTCCGCATGGTGAAGACTTCGCACGGATTCCAGGCCTGATTTTGAGCAAAATAACACTTAGAAAGAGGTACCTGCGATACCGTGCGAAATGCACTTATGAGGAGAACAGGATCTTCTATCAGAGGAAGGCGAAAACGTTGAGAAGGGAAATCAGGAAGGCGCTCGTTGACTTCTAGAGCAACAAATGGAGGAAATCTTGCGAGAAGGTGAACCCGGCATGGACAGACAGATGTAGTCAACTGAAGAGCCTGTCGGGGAGAGGGGAAAGAGTCTGCGCGTACCTGTGTCTGCGTTGGTTCTAAAACCTGACCCGCTGAAATAGCGAGCATCTTTGCAGGTAGCTTTGGGCAGTACTGCAGTTCGACCGGAGAAATTCGTCGAAATGTCTGCTGCCAAAGTATGAGGACGTCATCTCTACGGAGAGGCGCAAGCGGAGCTACTCTCGGGGAATCCGAACATGACATTAATAACTGAGGAGGAGGTCCGGGCCGCGATCATAAAATCGAAGAACAACGCAACGGGCCAGGACAAGATTTCCATGGCCCTTTTCAAGAAAGGACCTGCAAGTCTCGTGACTTTGGTAAGGTTGTTCAAAGGTAGCTTACAGGTTGGGTTACCTTCCTAGGCGTTGAAAGAAAGCAGAACTGGTTTTTATAAGGAAACCAGGAAAACCTCCTGAAGACCCTAGTAGCTACCGCCCTATAAGCTTGTTACCTGCCGTTGCTAAAATCTTAGAGTGAGTGATACACCAGAGGTTAACCCAGGAATGCATAATAAGAAACACCCTCTCGGACCTTCAGATGGGATTCCGTGAGGGGCATTCTTGTGGGGACTGCCTTTGGAGGTTGAGCTCTCAGATTCGTGAAAGGAGTAAAAAGCAGTGCACAGCCGCGCTGTTCCTGGATGTGGAAAAGGCGTTCGACTCGGTCTGGCATGACGGCCTCCGATGCGCCTTTGTAGAAGGAGGAATTTCTCTGGAACTAAGGAGCTGGTTATCAAGCTTCTTAGAGGATCGGATGAACTACGTAAGGCATAAAGGTTGCCGATCTAGTTTGTTTAGATCTAACCGGGGAGTTCCACAAGGGTCGGTTCTAAGCCCTACCCTATTCAATATATATCTGTCTACACTCCCCACCCAGCCAATGTGAGGACGGAGATGGCTGTCTATGCGGACGACATAGTACTCTGGGATCACTCGTGGAAACCAGATGTGGCGTGTCGGAGGATTCAAGTCGCTGTCAATGAAATCATACGCTGGTGTGGGAGCAGAGGACTCAGGCTGAGACCTGAAAAATGCAAGTTATTAGTTTTTGGCCGCCCTAAGCGGTCTAATAATTTAATACCTAGAGTAACCATCTATGGGGTAACTATAGAGGTTACTGGGCGGACGAGCTACCTTGGAGTGACATTCAAATCCAAGTGTAGTTTCGAGGAGCACACCGCCCTCGTTAAGAGGCGGCCTGTGCAAAGACTAGGAGCGTTGAGGGCTTTTCAGCTGAGTCGTGATGTCTGGGCCAAAGTGTTCAACGTCATAGTGCTGCTTATGCTCACTTATGGCGCGCACTCCTGGTATTGCAGCAAGGAACGCGAAAAGTGTCTCACCAACTTGAGGACGGTTTGGCGGCGGGCAATAGGGTATTCTCTAGGAATGTCTTATAGAGCGCCGCTGCCGAAAGAGGATACCCTGAAGGACCCGGAGGAAGTGATCAAAAAGATTTAAATTAAAGCTAAACAAGGAGGCACTGGGAAGACATAGGAGATGGCACGAAAACGCTGCCGCAAGGCGGTGAAAAAGTCCTAAGTTAAGTTCTTCCCTAATTACTATCTATTTGTTTGACTAATAAAAAATTTTTCATTCATTCATGATTTGTCGCTTCTCTGCCATTTGGCTAAGATCAAAGTGTAGTATCTGTTCTTTCCAGCTTTATATCGGGGACGCCCTTAAAAGGGGCAAGAGATAATGCTTATTTTTGTAACTTGGTGTGTGTTGCGAAGCTTGCTTCCGCCATACCGCACGTCCTCCCAGTATTGCAGTACTTCTAGGTTGGGCGCATGGCCCCTTTCGGGGTCTCTTGAATTTCATTATGTACCATAGCGAGAGACATTTAATAGATTGAATAGCAGAGCCACTTACTCTTATTCCTTATCACTTCACTCATTATTACTCTGTTAGCATTCAATTGAATGACCACACGACATGGCAGTTCAACAACCTGGGCGAAAGCAGAGGTAGACTCTTCATCCGAGATCTTCATACTGTGTTTGATCTCTCGATAGCCAATATAACTGATTAGAACTAAGTCCTCGTTGTTCCTTCAATATAGCTTAAGTTTATGAGTTATGATTGAAACCCTCACTTTTTTTTCGTAATTATTGACTGATTCATAAAAACTCTAACTCTCAACAAAAGAAGTATATCCTTGTCCAAATTCTTTCCTACTCCAAATTGGAGTCCTTGGAGAATCATCTGTCTAAAGCAGCAACCATGTAATGGTAGTTAATATGATTTATGTTGATAATCATAAATATCATGAACTTAGTAGATATAAGACTTTTTTGTATTATGAATGACCACAGTTGAAAAATTCCCCAAGGTAAAAAAGAGTAATTTAACCTTTTGATGCAATTCTGGCACTATGCGCCTTCTAAGCAGGTAAATCACATGTCATGATGATAATAATGAAATGAAGGAACTGAGGAAATTTAAGAAACCCTTGACCAAGTAACCAGGAGGATCATATGCACAGATCATAGTAACCACTAATTATAAAACTTCATGAAACTCTTGGGACCGGGATAGTCTATTAAATGAAAACTAACCATGAAGTCATGGATAAATGTAGGATGTGATTTTTTAACTGAGGAGACGTAATCAACTCGTAAAATGAATTATTCCATATCACCAGTTTGGTTAAAAAATTAAGAGTTTGAGCTGATGATTTAGCTCTATAGGACTAAATATTTTGATATTCCTGTAACGGACGTAATCCATCTTTCATTCTGACTATGTAGTCAAATGACTGACTCGGAGACATCGATACAACATGCCCACGAAATAAAATCACACTACATCAATATTATGGGGTTCATATCCTATTAATCTTATATTTGGACAAATATTAAGGTTGACTCCAATATTTATCCTCTGTTCATACAACTTGTTGAGACTAGGCTTTTGAATCAAGTAAAAATTGTACAGAGATTGTAGTAGTGACTACATTTTGCCCCAAATGTCCCTCCTTCAAGCCAATACACAAACGTGTTAGGCGTAGAATCGGATGATCACAACTACATGGCCAACTTCTTTGGATCTTACAAATCAGGTATTCCAGAGATGTCGATAAGAACCACTTTTTCCCAAAAGTACATCCTCCTTTTCTGATAGCATTTGTTCCCACGAGCTACTTGTGGGTAGTTTTTATGTAGACTGGTTTCCGATCCTTCATTACCACGAGAGACTTTTCTAATGACGTCCGTTAAAATAATTTAAAAATTAATTTTTAATAAAATTATTTTTTGTAGAATTCAAAGCTAATAAATATAACAACGACTGTCTTATATTTAACTGAAAATGTTACACAAGAAAATTTATTTATTTATTATTGGAGCATTCATTTGCTGGAGGTTATTACAAATTAACAGGCCATTGAGAGTATCGCCGGTAGTTCTGAGTCGTTTATAATATTTATCTCACTAGTTCCCGGTTATGGAGGCTCAAAATTATACGCTAAACTGAATGGTTCGAAAAGCAGAGTATCTTCTGTAAGCCAAAAACCGACAACTACCGACTATTATGGGTTTCCTTACGTGACTTCATCCCAATTTTAGAGAAATGTGCCTTTTACATTTTACGGTACGAACATTTTGCGCTACCAGACTTCGGTGAAACAATTTAACTCCCATGAATCAGTCTAGGGTAAGGATAAAGATCGGAACCTTCGGGGATTCTAATTCCGTGGAATGTCTCAATGACTCAAAATACGGTGAATTTCGCATTATTCGCAGCTTTAAAGTATACCGGCTATTTTTCTTGGATTATTGACAATTTAACAGCTTCTCTTTCATATGAAAAAAATAGGAAACTATTTGGAATTCCTTTCGACTTCAGGCTGGACCCTGGTTTTCTTGGATAAAATTAATTTGATCATTTGAGTGACGTATTTCAGCGCTTGAAAAACTTTATTGATAATAAATACGAGTCACTGGGAATTCTATTTACTCTCCTGGACCACAGTTATGGGTGCATCATCACGACCCATTTTCTATCGATTCAGTCGGTTTCTTGGAGGAGGAAGTACATCAGAAGGTTTATTAGCATTTCGGGTCCATATAACGGTTCCATTGATTCTGTTAGAGCCATTCTTATTGGTTAGCGGGATTGTTAACTTCAGGGATCAATCTGAGAATTCCGATGAATAGAAAACTCACCAGGGACACTATTAGAACATTTCCAAACACATTAACTCTTTTCCAGACTTTTTGAGACCCTGTTACGGTCTCGGGTGTGAAATATGGATATGATCAGTTGGATGTTATCATTAAGGTATTTATTTGTGAGAGTTTTGAATTTGAATGGGGAAGACGTAGAGGGCATGTTGGAAATAAGGAGCAAATACGAAGGCTTCTTGAGTAGTCTTCGAGTTTTTGAAGATGTTGAGCTTCACCGCTTATAATCCACTGGAATTAAAACTGATAATTCATTTTCGTTGTATTATACGTTAAACAAAGTTATGATTCGTAGAGTGACTTCCCGTCATTCCCCAAAACTGATTACACCGATGGAGACGGGACGATTGGAACATCAAGTCTGGCTGAGTGTGGCACACGACACCACTGGGCCACAGTGAAAGAATTTACCAACACGGAGCATTTCGAAATCCTCTGTGACCCGTCCGTTATTAATTATATTAACGATATATTGACTAAGACTTAAAATAAATAATTCCTTTATTCCCAACTACTGCTTTAAAATAATTCAAATTTAATATGTCACATGGGCGACTTGAAGCCTATGGGCAACTTATGGTAACTAGAGATATACCACTTAATATGACTTTCTTGTAACTATTATAAAAACAACATTTAACTAATTCATTAATTCTAAATAAAAAATTAATCTAAACTGTATTAATTAAATGGCTAACCTGATTTCTTTTAATTTTAACAGCACGGCTTTAGTATTTCTCCTCCATAGACAAAGCTGTATACCATTTCAACAAAACTATCATTGACGGGGGAAATATTTTTATCAGAAAAGCATATATAAAAACGAAAAATTGAAATACGACTCAAAAACAAAGAAAATAATTACGGAAAGAAACAACCTTAAGAAAATGATACATCGTTCACGAGAGGTTATTAATTGAATCAGGTCACTAAACATTTTTATCACGAAAAGCACAAACAACACCCAAAGGAAGAAACTCATGCGAATCTCTGCTGCCATGAATAACCAGACCTCAATTTCCAACATGTGGAAGATGTTGAGGCATCTGAAGAACCCAGAATACGAAGATAACAAAGAACAATGCCAGCTCAATCTGAATAAATATATGAAACATTGTATTCGAATCAGTCACATTCCTTATAAAAAGATTAACACACATACAAAAATAAAGAGAAAGCCATCCAAATGGCTATCCATCGTATGCTAAAAGGATATGCAAACGCGCTTAGGATGTTGCGTTGTGCTACAGAAAAAAAATGCGCCGAAAGTAATTTTCAAATTAATGTATAGGTTGAATTTTCTGATGGAAGAAGATGAATTTGGTGGCTAGCCATATGTGTTGGACGAAATATATAAATGAAGATGTTTATTTCTATAATTTAAGTAAATATTCTTCTACTGGTTTTTTTTAAATTATTCATTTTAACGTAATTGCCGAAAATGATACTGAGATAAAAAGTGACAATTCAGATGGTAGTTAATATTCGCAATATATAGAATAGATTTAAATTTTGCTTATATTTTCCGCCCACCAATGTGACATCTCCATATTTCCAAAAAATGATCCGGAAAATGGGAGTTCATCAATCAAAACATTCATTCAAAATTGGAGATAAAGTAAACTCAAATTATTCTAAATTGTAGATAAGGATTCAAAAGTACTATGGTACCAATCCCTCACTTGCACACAAGAAATTTAAAGTGCATACGGAGAAGTTTGTAAAATAACTGCAATCCTCCCGCATTAATATGGTCAAAGTTCAAATGGTTGATGGAACCACGAATAAGACACTTATGAAAAAAATAAAATAAAATAAATTGTCCTGATTGTTCGTTAATAAAAAAACTAGTTCTTAAAAAAATTTTATAAACAGAAAAGGACTTATAACTCAGCCATACCATGATTTTTTGATGTTTAAAACAATAATATTGTAGCGAACCTTAAATTTCCTTTCAAACTGTACAGATGGAACATTCAAACAGACAGAATTTGCGAATACAAATACATTTCTGCTATAATACATTTCTGTCTTACAAATCGACATAAATTTCTACTTTTTAATGATTTGTGAAGCATCTTGAATTTTTCCTATTTGTAAAAAATATCAATTAGAATCTTAAAAATGTTATTTTTATTTAAGAAATAGTTTTTAAAGCACAGTCTAGTACTAAAATCAAAAAGACTAAATCTGGAGAGGTCTTAAAGGAGAATTATGTTGAAAACGATGACTACCTCTGGAAAGGTTTTAAAGAATAGCTGTATTGAAAATGTTAAGGATATGTCTCTGAAGCCTCCTTTTGAATACTCTGGGAATGCTTTTATACAAATCACTGTTATGTCAAAATCTCCAACTTACTGTACTCGTTCGACCCGACAGGGTCTATCAGATTGAGCCACAAAGGCTCCGGTATCTTCCGCCTCGAATTCATGAAGGAGGAGGACAAAAGGAACTTTTGTGAACATGTGAATGCCACTTCACCTTTTGGTCTTGGAAACCATTGTTTCAGTGAAATCCGAGTGAAACCGTCCGAAATTGTGTTGAAGAACTTGCCATTTTGGGTTGATGATAACGACCTTCATGAATTTGTAAAGAAATAGCTCCCTCTACTACAAGTATATGTCGTTTCTACAAGGGAGATAGGAGACTCCCTTTTGCAAAAGTTCTAGTTGGATCAAGGGCGGAGGCTACATCGCTTGTCCGTCTTGGTTTCAACATTGCACACGTGCCGATTACATGTGAATGGTACAGAAGAGGTCCACCTATATGTTTCAAATGCCAACGCTATGGACACATATCTTCCTTCTGTAAGGAGAAGACAAGATGTCTCCGTTGTGCAAGGGAACACGACTTGACTGCTTGTGGAGAGACTCCTGGGAACACAATGAATTGTATAAATTGTGGCTCGTCCTCACATTGTGCCAGATATGGTGGATGCCCAGCCGCCAAGAAATCTGATCAGAGGAAGCTACTAAAGGCGATGGACAGGCGATAATAAGCGATATTGGGAAACGTGGACAGCAAAGACAGTTATGTCAAAGTCGGATTTGAAGAAGCAAGGTCACCTAAATGTTTGAAGCAAGGACTAAAAATAGTGCTAGTGAATGCCCGATCCCTAGGGAAAAGGCATAATAAACTAGCACTACTTGCGAGGGCCTCCAAGATCGACATCTTGGTGGTAAATGAGACGAAATTAAAGAAAGCAAAGAGTAATATAATGACTGGATACAATTCTGTGGACATTTTATGGAAGGCTGGAGCAGTTGCTGGTACGGGAACGTCTATTTTCTACCGGGACTGCCTCCGAATTCGTAATCCAAAAGTCGTTTGTGATGTATTGTGTGAATTTGTAAGCATGGACGTTTGTTGCGACGGAGTATGGATTAGTGTTGGAGGTCTATACTCCAAGAATCTTGAGACTTGTTATACAGATATCACTGAGTTCTACAACAAGAATCCCTATACTATCGTAATTGGGGATCTTAATTCGAAGAACACTAGTTATGGTTGTATCAAGACAAATCAGGATGGACGACGTTTGGAATTATTGTCTGATTCACGTTGCTTTGTGATCCTTACGTCGGATGACCCAAATCATTTTTCTTATCATGGTGGCGACAAACTCGGCGTATTCCTAGTATCGCCAGCTCTATCTGTGTATGTGGGAAAGCCAAAAACTCTATGGGATATCGTGAGTGACCATATTCCACAAGAATTAGTTATCACTTTGAGACCAGATGTTATGGAAGATGTCTTCTTGAGGTTCAACATTTCTAACTTGGATTGGGCCCACTATAGGGTCTTCATATCCAATAATTTGTGTGTTCTACCGAGAGAGTTTTCAATCATAGAAGGTATCAATGCTGCAAGTAGAGAATTAACAAATCTACTGCAGTCATATCTTCATCTGTATTCACGAAGGGTTTTCTCAAAAAAATCATTATTTTGTGTCGCCAATTATTATGAGGCTTATTCGGGAGAGGAATCCTAAGGGCAAAGCAAAGACGTTGTGCTGACAAAATAGACGGGGAATTCATATCAGCCAGAATCAGGATGATGAAGGAAGCAATCAGCGATATATGGAAGGAGGATACTGATTGTATATGGAGGGCTGAGACTGCAAAAAATGATGTGAAGAATCCCTCTTTTTGGAAATGCTATCAGAAGATAATGTGTCCGAAGTCGGGTGCAGAAAAAATTATACTGGATAAACCAGACGGGGGAGTATGCATAACGGAGGAAACACCTTCGATATTCAGGGATCAGCTCCAAAAAATTTAGGGTGTGGATTCGTGGAGTTTGATCCCTGATGACAAAAAAAAGGTGTCTGCCGATATATTTAAACACTCCGACGAGGAACTACCTATTGCTGATATCACTGTCAGCATCTTTCAATTGATGACAGCTATCAGGGAATGCAAGGTCAATGCTCCAGGATATGACCACATATCAATGAAACTTATCAAAGAGGGTCCGGATATTTTGTTTGACTATCTGCAATGTCTTTATGATGGGTGTGTGCGACTTGGCCACTTACCTTTAATATGGAAAAAAGCTGTTGTGAGGATGATTCCAAAACCAGGGAAGCCAAAGAGAGATCCGGCAAACTACAGACTAATTAGCTTAATATGTTCTTTCGCGAAAGTGATTAAACGTATCATTTTCAAAAGGCTAAGCAGACATATAGAAGAAAACGACTTTCTGATTTCGGAGCAGTGGGGTTTTCGTCCCGGAAGAGGTTGTGCAGACTGTTTCTTTCTACTGAATTCTGAAATCATGAAAGCAAAGGATTCCAAGAGACAAATAAACTTATTATGTCTTGATATCTCGAAAGCATTCGACAGTGTATGCCATGAAGCGTTGTTAAAGCAGCTTGTATCAGCATGTGTTCCAAGATACCTATTTGTTTGGCTAAGAAATTATCTTCAGGAAAGACAATCTTTTGTGAAGGTGTGTGGATATATATCTGATGCAATATCATTCAAAAGAGGAGTACCATAAAGTTCAGTATTGAGCCCTATTTTGTTTAATATATTCATGGCGAGTTTTCCACGTCCGAGGAATATTAATACTAGTCTTCTTATTTATGCGGATGACGTAATCGTGGTGAACACATCTCTAAAATCTTCTATATCTGAAGGAAGAATCCGGGAGTATGTCGACCAGATTGAGCATTGGTGCAACTTGAGAGGGCTAAAGCTCTCTGCTGAAAAATCTTGCGCACTCCGAATAAGCAATGTGAAAAAGCACCTGAAACAAGAATACACACTGGGGAGTAAACAATTCACACAGTCTGCGCTACCTGGGGGTCGACTATGGACACGCAGGAGATTAAATGGACGACATTAAGGGAGGAGAAAAAGAGCCTTTCAGTCGCTCTTATGTACACGGAAGTTACACGTTAGCCGTGACACTTACCTGTTTATCTTCAAGGGAGTTATCTCCCTAGCCTACTTTATGGGTGCGAGGGGTGGTTCTTCTCTCCGAAGAGGGACAAGATCTTATCCCTCCTAGAGAAGACTAGAAGAGCTGCAATCAAGCTCTCCTTAAACAAGAAACTGAAAGACTGTCTAAACGAGGACGAAAACAAGCTCCTGGAACCGATTAGCAAGATTGTGGAGAATCGGATCAATGGTTTCAGGAGGAGATCAAAGGTCCAGGACAAATACATAAAGCTGGAAGAATAAAGATTAAAAAGCTCGGAGAAACGTTCCGAAAAAGATTAATAATAAAAAAAGGAGGAAGGGTCCAGGTGTGGAGTCCAAGCCTTATGGTAGGACTCAGATGTAATACCCTCCAGAAATCTCCTTGTAACCACCTAGGCTCGGTAACACCCTAGGTTCGTGACATATTACGTAATGTCCACCCTCCGTATATATGCTGATCGGCAAACTATGACATACGAAGCGACCATAATCCCATTCTGATCAAGATCAATTGTACACCAATGCCGCTCTCAAAACACGTCATTTTTAAGACTACATTAATGCAGACTGGACAGGATTCAGAAGATGCGTGGATTCGTCCCTATTGAATTTCCACTCCACAGGGGGACGATAACGTATCATCAACGTATGCGGATGGTATAGTCATTGCTTCGAGGGATGCGAGTATTATCGAAGCAACGAGACGAGTACAAGACAATCAGAATAAACTAAGTTTATGGCTTTGGGAAAATCAATTGACTGCTAGCGCGGAGAAGTCGGTGTTGACCTTATTCCAAACAGAAAACTAGGGAAAGTATCAATTGACGTCACACTGGATGGAAGAATATCCCGCAAAACAAATATCATAAAATTCTGGGAGTTACTTTTGACACCTTCCTAATCTTTGCATAACATGTTTAAAATATGTTATTGACTTATTTATTTATTTAATAACCCCGAAAAGGGAACACCAAGAAAGAAGGAGTAAACCAACTAATTAAGTGATCCCGGTACGCCTCAACAGGATCGAGAGGTTTTTCCTGTGTTCCTCCAGAGTACCCACGGCTTTCCTGAATAGACGACGATCATCTTTCATTAGAGTTTGAAGAGGAGTGGGTTTTTTCCCCAAATTTCGTGTATTTGAGGCCTTTAGCCTTGAATGGAAGAAACGACTTGTTTCTTGGCCACACAGACAGATGAAGCCGGAGCCATTATTTTTGATTGCGGCGTGGTCAAGCATTGGAGGGAAAAGATCGGGGGTAGATTCGTTTGACGTGCTAGTTTGCCAATTAGGGTATTGATCTTGAGTGAATTTGATATCGAAGCTCCATAGGCCCATGAGGCACAAGCGTACTCAATCGTCGGTTTTAGGAGTTGATTGAACACGACGAGGGCGCATTCCTGTGAAGGTTTGGACTTCAAGAGCGGTTTGATTATATTAAGTTTCCTGAGACCCTTTGTCATAACGTTCTTCACATGTTGAGAAAATGTCATCAAAGGGTCAAATGTCACTCCCAGGATAGTTGGACGAGTCTGTAGTGGTAAGGAGTCTCCAAAAATGTTCAAATCCAGTGTATGTTTTTCTTTTCTGTCCGTAGTGAAGATTGTATACGTTGATTTATCCCTGGATACGGAGAGACGATTCAACTTCAACCAGGCTCCCAGGTAGTCAATATGTGACTGAAGCTCTGATTTTGCTGTACCCACGTATTTGTTCCTGCTAGCGATGATTAGGTCGTCAGCATAAGTGAGAAGCATTGAATCTGGTCCTCCAGGGCAGGGTAAATCGTTGAGGAACATGTTGAATAATGCCGGAGAGAGGGGCGATCCTTGAGGGACGCCATTTGGTAGGAGACGGGACCTCGATCTTGCGTGGCCTATACAGACACGTCCTCTTCTTCCGGAGAGAAAATTGGCTATCCATCTTTTCAAATCCGTCTGAATGGTGGTGTCAAAAACCTTCTTCGTGAGTAATATTCTCGAGACAGAATCGAACGCCTTCTGGATATCCAGGGAAACCATTATTGTCCGTAGATGGCGTTTCGGTACGTTGAACCCTTCTGATATAAATTGAGACAGTGAAGTCAAATGTGTCGTAGTTGAACGCTCACATTTGAAACCATGTTGAAAGTAGCAGTCGGGCAAATGGGGTTTAATTTTCAGAGTACGAGTTTCTCCATTAGGCGCGATAATGCGCACGTTAATGAAATTGGACGGTAGGAAGAAAATGAGGTTTTCGGTTTTCCTGGTTTAAGGATCGGTATTATAAGTGAGTTCTTCCATTTGCTTGGGATGACGTTCATGTTAGAAGACAAATTAAAAATTGACGTAATCGAATTGATTGCAGCATTACCAAGGTGTTTTAACAAAATTCCCGGAATGCCGTCAGGTCCACACGTAAAAAATCTCTTCATCGATCTTATAGCCTGTGTGACCTCGGCATGCGTAAATAGATTGATCCATGAAGTTGGTTTATGCACTAAATTCCGAAAGTGACAAGAATGAGACTTCGAGAAGTCTATGTGACTTATAGATGCGTAATATTTCATTAGGTTGTTAGCTTGTACAATATTTGGAGAATAAAAAGATTCTGATACATCTGATAAGCTTAGCTTGATTCGACTGATAGTTTTCCATAAAAGACTCGTAGATTTTAAATGTCCAATAAATAATAATAAGCAGTTCCACGCCCTATCCTTCTTTTCTCTGATGAGCTTTGTAATTTTCTGATTTAAACATTTTATATTTTGCAAATCAGAAGAGGTTTGCAGATGATTCCTCTTCTTGGAGTTTCTTTGTTTGATGAGGAGACGAGTCTCCGAGTCCAGAGTTGGCTTGTAGGAATTGTAAACTGTACGTGGTACAAACAGCTTTTCAGCTTGAAGGATTACATGGTTTAGATGGTCTACTGCTTTGTCGATGGAGCAAAATGAGGTGGGATCAAAGTGTATTAGGTTATTGTCAATGAAGAGCTTAAAATTCGACCAGTCAGCTTTCTTGTAGACCTTGAAAGTTGCTTTAATTCACGCGAGTTATTGAATCGGCTTAGGTTTAATATAATTGGATTATGATCACTATGAAAATCGTAGGAGACGTTCCATGAAATCTTCGGGGCAATCCTAGAAAAAGCAATGGATATGTAGGTGGAGGTTTGGTTGTCATTTCTTCTGATAGGTGTCCTTGTGAACATATTCGGGTGATTCAGAATCACCATTTTTGAGAGAGTCGATAATTAGACTCCCCCTCTTGTCTGCCGACTGAGTACTAAACCATTGCAGAATGTTTGGCATTGAAATCCCCACATAGTAACACATTTCGAATTTCTTGTAGTTTGTCGAGCTTCGGAACATAGTTATTAGGATAGGATCCCAGCGGTGGAATGTAAATGTTAATTAGAATAAGATGTTCTGACCCATTTATAAGATCAATAGAAATTTGTTCCGCGGTCTTGTCGTGTAGAATAAAATCATCCACTTGCAAGCTTACATCGTGGAAGGATAGACCGTTTCTGATAATTGTGAGTAAGCCGCCACCACGTCTAATGCGGTCTTTTCTGATAGAGATGTATCCAGGGAAAAGTGGGGTTGAACTCTTTGTAGAAAGTTTTGACTTTACGAAGTAAATCAACTTCCTGAAGGCGTTCTTGGGAAACCTAAGAGACAAAAAAGATATAAGTGAACTGGAGGTCATGTACATACAGTTCATCAAGTCTACAATAGGATACGCATGTAATGTCTTGTGATCTAACCTCGCTGCAACGAATTTGGACAGGATCTGCAACATTCAAGTGAAGGCAGCAAACTTACTACTAAAATCTTTTCGTGTGGAAATCCTGCCCAGAAACCTTGAAAATATGATAGAGGGGACTGGAACGATGCCCATGCGAAGGATTCGAGTATGCAGACCCCGTCCATATAGGAAATGCACAGGAACGCATTCGGAACACCAAGAAAAGATGCAAAGACCGTTGAGGGATGCCGGGATCACCTGAATTTTGATAATCTTGGATATGACGGTTGTTTTCTGGTTCAATAAAATAAATCTAATGGTCGTGGTTTCGAATCCGAAAGATGGAGTTTCAAGCGAAAGTCAATTCTCTTCAACATATCCCTCTCGTGATTCGACGAATCCTCCTGGCAGGATACAGTAGTTAAAAGGGATCTACATTCTTCTTGACCAAGTCCTCTGGTGAAGATTACATTTTGAAAACTTTACAACCAAAGAATGAAGCAATGTCCGCGACGGTAGAACGTGCTATGAAAATAGAAGATAGCGAGCATACTTCTCCATTTCTCTTATGAAGCGGAATCCTGTAATGGACTATTGGAGAATGGATTTGGTTGGAACAAGCAGATGTCCTCTCTTAGGTTCCTTCCTTGGATTAATAATCGGAAATGCTCTGCCTTTCGATAATTCTATGCGAGGCTTTCCTTTCCCAGGCCCTCCATTGACTATTAGAAACTCGTGGAAGCGTCCAGCACTAGCTGATGTTCGCTTGAGGATAGTTGGCCTCCTATAAGCTAGTGAGGTCAGGGCTAACTACTCGGCCATTGGAGATTGTTGTACTTCCTCCCAATTCCCTTCAAATATCTGTACTCTTATTTGCCCGAACTGAACGCAGGTCATATATTAAGTCACTCATAAATACCATTGGTACCCCCTTCCTCCCTTATTTTAGATGCCACATATCCCCGTTTGAGTTTTTCCGGCTTTTACCACTATTTTTAACCAGAAACATCAAAAACGACGGTGATAGTAACCATTTAATTTGGAGAGTCAATTCATAAGATCACGGAAGTAACATGGACTCCAAAACCTGAATGCACATTTTAATGGAGACTTGTCAAGTCTGTATCAGTTGTAGGGACACAGTGAATGAATCAATAAGTAGGGAAAATTCTCTCTATGCTATTCTGAAACTGGTCACCACAAAACAGAAAAGAATAAACCTAAGTTTACAAGCTAACGAGAAATCAAACCAATAACAGGATCATTAGAGTCAGGAATTTTTCAAAAAAGTAAATTATTATTTTCCTTTCATTTTTTTGTTCAGACAAATCAATAACATTTTAGTACGAGATTCAATATTGGTGCATCCGACAAGGCAGCATAATCTGATATAAAATGATTGACTGTCGTTTGCTTTATTCTCTAATTTATGTCTCAAAATAGCTTATACATTGATTTTTTAATTATAAATCTAACAACATAAATTTTTATTTACGTAACCCGCGGAAACACAGAGAAGGAGACAGTAGTAACCGAACCAGTTAGATGATCCCTACTTATCGCACTTGCTAATTTCATTCTTAGCCCATTAAGAAAGCCTATCACTTCCATAAAGTGCCTGCGCTTGTGCCTATACAAAAAGCGATGGAGGACGGACGTCTGAGGGAAGACAAATCATTTTTCGATCGTGACACAAATGAACAAAATATGTTTCCTGGATCTTGATAGAACTCTCTAATCCGCAACCATTCATCCACAGTCAATTCCCATAAAAACCAAAATTTACGGTTTAGAAAATCCATAACGTCCCTGTAAGAATTTTACTTCAATTGTTGGTGTGAATACTGTTTATTATCACTAAAATAATTCATCGACTAAAATAAGAATTAATCTAATTATAATTTCATTAACGCTTTTTCTCTTCCGCCCACGTGACTCTACCAACCTTTTGTGATAACTTAGCACATTGGATGAATTCGCTCCTGTTAAGAGTGTGGGTATCTCCCACTTGTACATTCTGGACCATTGATCTCATGAATTGATCAACTTGATCGTCCATAGTCTGAGGAAACTGGCCGGTTGGATATTCGACCTCAGCCTCCACCATAGCCACATCCGTACAAACAAACTCACATAAAAACTAAGATAATATAAAACTATATGAAAACAGAATCATTCAACTGCAAATCCTAGCCTATTCAGTCGCTTGGCCAACTTGATCTTCTGTCCAATCGCAGCTACGAGGATCTCTCGCATAGATTCCTTTGACTTCTCCGCCTTCTCCAAGGCAGATTTGTAACTAGACACCCTCGCCTGGTAGGCAGCACATCGTTCAGTTAACAGTGCGTTCAATGGCAAGACCATGTCCCGTTCCTTCTGATAGGCCTTCAAGTCTTCTCTTAGTGAACTGACAGTGCTGTTGAGCAGGGTCCTCTGCTCGTTGAACGTCTTCACGTTCTGTCGAACAAATCTCTCAGCTGTGGCCTTGTGGCGTCCAATAGTAACTTTAGAGTGGCAATATGCTCGTTTTTCTGCCTTATAATCTTCAAATGCTCATCCACGTGGTCACTGCCTTCATTCGTAATTTTCTTCTCGGTTTCCCGTTTCATGTTAACATCAATGACCAGATCTTGTAAGTTCCCAAGCATTTTTTCGATGGAAATGTCCTCTGTTAGGGTTGGGAGCATCTTCCGGAGTTTGTTGTGAATCTGGGAGTTAATAGAAAAAGCATACAGCCAATATACGGTCCTCGTGGTTTTGAATCTGCAGAATTGAGCCAAATATCTTACAATGCACTTCAAGTTTTTAGTCTTGAGGTCATTAGAGGAGTTCTTGTGCTGTTTTCGGAGAGCTAGGATCTCCTCTTCTGCCTTCTTTAAGGCCGCTGAGATCTTGTCGTTCTCTTGGAGCACCTAACTAAAGGTTTAAGGAAACTGATGTTAGAGAGTCGCAAGCGGTCCACTCCACATGGGTGTTACTAGAAAACTCCACTTGTTCGAGTTCCTGAACTCCACTGTCATCAAGATACGCGTCCACGTGCGGGTTTTCTATAGTTTGGGTCAGCTGAGACTCCAGATCCCAGCACCGTCTCCGCATATCCTCGATTGTGATGACGTTGTTGATTTGGTTTTCCATCAATGATTCGTTCTGCAACTTCAACGAATCCATATCAATGAGAGAGTCCTTTAAGCAAGAAATCTCGAATATTTAGCTTGTCAAACCTGAGAGAGGAGATCCACGTTTTCCTTTTCCAACGAAGAAATATTGGTAAGAGCCCGGGACTCGTTAGATTGACTTTTCTTAAATTCCTCCACCAATCTCGCCTTCTCCTGTTCATAAACGTCAATCTGATCCTTTGAATAAAATCAGAACCCGTTGTTTAAGGTCCAGAACCTCCTCCTTTAAAACAATGTTGTCTTCCTGTGCTTGAACGAGGGCAATGGAGGAGGAATCAACCTGCAGTTTGAGCGTGGCAGCAAGATTTGACAGATCTTCTTTTTCTGACGGAGCACAGACTTGTTGAGACTTCCGTTCGATAATCTGCATGAAACCCTAAAACAACTCCTCTGATGGACTCAAGTTCGTAGTCTTTCTGGAGGATCATCTCTTCTAGATGAGCCACTTTTTGAGTGGCGAACTGATGTTCGTGTAGTAGTTGGAGACCATATTCAGCCGCCTTGTTCTTATCTCTGTTTATCTCTTCGATTTGGTTTTTTAGTTGATCAATCCTGTCCAGTAACTCATAAACCAATTCAATGTCCACTTGATCAATGGAATATTCGTCAGTCATTTAAATTATTTTGATTCTATTAGAAGGGTGATTTTATTCAATAGATTTTTTTATTGAATTATGATAGATTTTATCTATTTCATTAAATTGATAAATTATTAATTTAAAAAATGGTCAATTAATTTAATTAGCGGGATTCTTTGTCTATTTTATGTGTTAATATTGGATGGAATACTATAATGCACTAGAACTAGATGATCCAAACCCAAATTGTTTCAAAATTGTAACACAACTTTTTTTGATAACAAACTGTCCACGGTTGTGGTAAAATACAGTCTCAGAATGACAAGGTATCATATACTAGTTATCAGAGATGTGCTGGTACGTGCAAATTCAACAAAATTGATGGCTTCTGTGTAATCACATTAAGTGAGGCTCTATTAAAATTTCGATCAAGAAAGGAATTGGTGGAGACTCTCTTGGTTAACTATAGTGTTTACTTCTAGCACGAGATGATCCATGCTTTCTTGTTCTTGACTGGCAGTAGACACGTACTCGACAGAAATGGACACGGTCCCGATTTTTTGGAGCATATGAACCGCATAAATCGTGCGACTGGGCTCACCATAACTGTATGCTAAGGAAATTATAGAAGGTTTACCACAAGTTTACCGACGAGGTTGTCCATTACCAGCAGCACTGGTGGTTGTGTGACGGCGCCTGTCGCCTCAGGCCTCCTTATTTTGGGTTGTTAATTTTGTGAGGGTAGATTGGTTCGTAGAGCCATGAATCGTCCTCCCTCTACCAGAGATCCTTGGTGGAATCAGCACAGGGCAATATGTGGAGGAACTTTTGTCAAAATTAGGTCCCCATCAGCTAACGTGCGGAAAAAACCCGTAAAAAATGATGGAAAGCAGAAGAAATTGACGGAATATTTGAAAAAGGACCGTAAGATTGAAGATGAATCATGTGATTACGTAGAGTGTCCCACTTGCGGTAAAATGGTTCAGTTTGGATTGATTAATTATCATTTGGATGAGTGCTTGATTTATTTGTGAATTTATTTTTATATTTTGACTTATTTTTTTTGTTTTTATTTGAGTTAATTATTCGGATTTATTTCCGTTTACTAGGCTTAAGCAAGACATGATTCGATGGCTGGGGTAGTGCCTTGTCTCTGATGTATAGAATGCCTCCATTAATCCAAGATGTAACCTGTCTTTTTCTTTGCCCATATAATGGACGAATTGTTATAGTCGGAAGATATCGCTTGTTCGACCGTTGTCTGTCTTAATATGAAAGGACTGTTTAACTTCGGAAGAAAGAGAAAATTATCTGGTACGTATATTTGTGAGAATATTACCAAGGACTGACCTAATGGGACAAAAGAGTAAAAGATCCTTTATCGTGCCACTCGATCACCGGTAGCTACCTGAGACGAATGGATAGCACAAATCTAGCAGAAAGAGGAAAGAGGGAAATAAAGAAGGGAACAAAAACCTTAGACAAAATCTATTGTTAGAACCATGAAACCGTAGCCATTAAGCTACCCTGGCTAGAAATAGTCTCTCGGAAGGATGAATAGGTGGATCCTTTTGAATGCCGGCCAGACATTGGCCGTCTCCTTAGTAAGGTGGATCCAATGACGCCACAAGATAGAAAAAAGAGAAATCTTAATCATTTAGCCACATGGCACCATTCTATTAGTCCCTTCTGATGCAAAAATTGGTATGAGCTTGGACAAGTAATTCTTAAGGAAGAGTTAGATTATTAATTATTTAGAAAATATTTGAATATTAGTAGGCATTTAAATGTTTTTGACCGGAAGAGGCCAGATGAGATGCCATTATTCCACACTCCCACGGTAAGTCACTAGTTTGGACTCCACATATGTGGACACCTTTTCAGGGCAAGATCGCTGACGGCGACACGCTCAACAGAGACGAGGCGGACAAGGCGGAGTTTGGTAAAATTTGAAAGTTATTTAATGTTTTCTATACAAAATAAATTAATTAATAATTTTTAAACGTTTTTAAGCAGATTTTTATTAATAATCATGAAGTTCTTAAACTACAGATTCTAATCTATCTCCAGAGTTTGAATTTATTGCCGTGTGACACCCTTCAACTGAAATGTCGGAAAAGAGTCGCAAACTCTTTATCCCGCAACCATGGACGCGCGAATGGTGTCGAATTCTACTCCTTTCCCATGAAGATGTCGAGGAACGTCCTGGACCAGATCCAGCCATAGTACAAATTAACATCAACGGTATCCGAACAAAAATTGCCGAACTACAACGCCTTCTCATAAAACACTCACTTTTTTTCCAAGAGACGAAACTTAACCCCAATTTTCCGGGATACTCCGTTTTTCAGACGAGACAGAGGTCATGGAAAGGGAGGAAGCCTTATCACTCTAAGAATATAATGGCCAGAAATATCTCGGACGACATCCCGGACTCTCCCGCCAAGACGACACACTGGAACATTTAACTCTGAGAATATGCCTACCCTCTCTCCGATCGACAGTTGTCAATATGTACATACCACCTCCACCGTCATGTCCCAGCGGCTACAGCCACGAACTCAAGCGATTCACCACGTTGGAAAGAACGAAAGAACGTGACCTAAATGCAAAGAGTTCTCAATGGTATGCTGACCAACAACTGGATCAACGGGCAGCCCTCATATCCGACACTTTTGACGACTTGATCACACAAGGTCCCCTTCCCTTCGAGGCGACTCCCTACTTCACCAGACATTTCTTTTGCAGCTCCTTTTCTTGCGGCTGTTATTTCATGGGATGTTATATACGACTTACATACATACCATAACTCGATCTTCATGAGGATCCCACAAAAACATAAGTTAATGAACTCTCAGAGAACCAATATGAACTTCTCAAAGGCAATATGGCCCGCGTCACACATTTTACCGAACTACACCTTCAGGCTTCCGGATAGAGAACTCGGATCTATTGAGCTGATGTCAAATACCTCAACGAGATTAAATTCGAGCTCGCAAAAATACATTCCGATGGGTCGTCCTCAACGTCCATTACACCCAATTGATGCTGAAACGCGAGATCTAATCCAAACGAGAAATAAGGTAGAATTTCGAAAGACAATCAGTAACTGAAAGGATATCAAAACTGAACAAAAAATCACGTGGAACATCACAAAACACAACAGAACGTTGGGAAGCCTTGCTCAGAAAAGCTACGAACAATACTTAGCCCACTGTATTATGGAAATCGATAAGGAGGCTCAAGAAGTGCTCTCCACATTTAATTGGACATCGAGAGCCATACCCAAATCCCAATGACATTATGAAGTACTATGTCAATATTAGTCATAAACCATATTCAAAAGACCTGGATGTTCGGAAATGGTCGAAGGAATAAATGTCCCAACATGACTTTTTTCGACCCTTCAATGGTGCACTCAGTAATCAGGAAAATAATACTCGTCGTCCACGGTTCAGATGACATCTCCATTCTCGAACTAAATCCTGGGTCCTTCCGCGACGGCAGCAATATCAAATTTTCAACCTCTCAATAAACGAGAACAAGATTTCGTCAATATGGAAGAAATCTCTGATACACCCTATCCTGAAGAAAAACAAACCACCAAACTGCCCGTTCTTCTACCTCTCGCTGTATCCATCATCTGCGCCTTATGTGTTAGAAAAACTGGTCCTTCTCAAGATCTGTCCTTTCATAACTCTACCATCTTTTCAACACGATTCCGCGAAAAGCACTCAACAACAACTTATCTAACAAAACTGGTCCGATTCATTTCCGACAGCCTGGATACTTCAAATCCACACGAGAGAACCGTGCTGGTCTCAGTGGATGTAGACAAGGCTTTCAACTCAGTATCTTGGAAGATCCTTACAGCAAAAATTTTTACGACCTCGAACACCCTATATTCAAGTTATGGTTGACTAATTTCAATCAACGGTTGAATTGGCCAGGTGGTGGCAAACAACCAAAAATCAAAACCGCGATACCTTCCAAACGGAGTTCCACAAGGATCACCGTTATCTCGAATGCTCTTCAACATGTTCATCAGTGACCTACCATTCCCAACCACCAGAAACACAATTCTTCTATCGTATGCGGATGATCTCGTGGTCGCAGTGAAACATCGAAAAATCAAGGAGGCGACACGATCCGTGCAAGACCTACTAAACCAGATGGGTCTTTGGTTCCTGAAGAACCGTCTGAATATATCACCAGAAAAGTCACATGTATTGACGTTCACCTCATCACGAAAGAATTACGGGCAACACCACGAATAACATTGTATGACTCCCCACTTCCCATTAAGAAGACCATTTCAATCCTTGGAGTCATCCTGGATCTCCTACTCACATTTACCCATCAAGTGGACCTACTAACCATGAGGATCCAAAAGAAAATTGGAATTCTCAAGGCTTTCACTCTCTCCAGAATCTTCCCGCCCATCGTTAGAGCTTCTATACAAACAATTCGTTCTACCTAGCATCGAGTACGCCTGTGCTGCATGGATTTCACCTTTATCAACATCGGCACAGAGCAAGCTGGAGGTTTTACAAAATTGATGTCTCAGGATTCTATTGAGATTGTCGAAAAAGACGTCCACCTCGTTACTGCGGAGAAGACTAAACGTCCCCCAATCATGAAATATCTTACGGAACATCACCGGGACTTCCTCAAGATGGCAAAGTCCCCTGATCATCCCCTCAGACCGCACATCAGACTATATGGACGCCTGCACGAGATATGAGAAGAAACCTTCCCCGCTGTGGAGATTAATCCAGGACTCCAAAATTAACCGCAGGAAAAGACTGATATGGACACCTGGGTCACTTAATTAGACAATTACTTTTATCCTCCTTCTCGTGATTTCGGGGTTAATAAAATAAATAAAATCTATCAGCAATTTTGTCTTCCAGAGCAGACTTGCAGAAATCTGGAAGAATGGTCCAGATGAGAAACGCATCGCTCGATAAAGAGGACATGGTGGATGGTAAGGAAACGTCCAAAACAGAAGACGAGTAAGAATGCTTGCTTCAGTACAATGTTATCGAAATTTATAATCACAATTTCTTCAATAGACTTGAAGATAAAAATATTGAAATTCTCCAGGCTTTCCGGAAAGAGCTAGCAAGGGAAACATTAATCTTGAAAAGAAAGAACGCACTATGTGTATCAAGTTCATGCAGTTTAACGGTGGCTCCACTAATCTCCGTTTCTTATTTAGAATACGAGGATAACTTCGTCAGAAATGGGAGAGCCCAATAAAATAAGGTGCTCCACATCGGTGATAACAGCATCGGGGAAAAAGACATGATCCTGCATTGTGATTTTAAGAATTCATCTTGCAAGAGTCACAGATTACAAATTTGCTCAATCGTGAATCCATAACAGATAAGAACGGGAAGAATTTAATTAATTTTAATTTATTAACCCCGGATACACCGAGAAACAAGTTAAAGTAAACAACAAATTAAGTGTATCCAGTTTCCACTTCTACAGAAACAGAGTCCATCCGGAATCAGCATAAAAGGTAAGACGTCCATTACATGCAGTTGTGGAAACCCCTCCAGTAGAGTGGGGGAGAGTAAATGATCCTTTTTCGTACCAATTAGGCACTGGGCGTCACCTAGACATGTGAATCACATGATTCCACTCTAGTTGGAAGAGAGAGGAGGAACAGACAAGCAAGCAGAAAACTTCAACCAATTAACCACGCAGCACCACATGGCGGGGGGAAAGAAGAAGACTTTTCATAACCATCTCGGAAGATCCACCGATCATAGCATCGTCAAAATAACAACAATCGAAAACCTCAACGCCACACACAAACTGACAGCCTCATCCACAGCCAAAGCAAAAAGATCGGACCAAGAGGATCACCTTGTTGTACCCCAGTCGATGATTTAATGAGATCGTCACCAATAACGAGATGGGTTGGAGTACCGTATGCGAGGTTCTTAAAGTTGATAATTCTTGAGGCTCTCCTCAAGACAGTTCCACAAGATGGTCCTTCTCACCGAATTGAAGGCTTTGGAAAGTATAACTTCATCATCTATCGAGTTCCTTTTTGCTGAATTTAGGACTGTTTCTCTTCTCAATGATTTTCATCTTTGAAAGAGTGTTTCGCATATTTGCTTGTTAAACGAGGAGGTTACTTTTTTCCATCCTTCCACTTCCTTTTTCTTAGTGTTGTTCTTTATTTCGCTATCCAGCACTCAAATCGGTATATAATTTCTGGGGATGACTTTTGACTCATAATCTTCGTTTTGTGGTCAAACGCTTAATGTAGGATTTGATTGACCATTCGGATTTGATTAATCTGGATCTTTCTGTTAATACGGGAAAGTCCATATCGAGTGAATTTAGCAAAATCTTTCCAAATAACGTTTGTGTAATCCAGGAAATTGTTTTATCTTCTTTCTGAGATGAGCGTTTTCTTCATCCGAATGAAAATAGGATTGTGGTCGCCAAGGAAATCATAATCCCAGACAAATTGGCAAGAGAAACAATGTTAGGGGGTGACAAGGGGCAAATCAGGTGAAGTCGTGTTGTCTTGGAAGTAAACTCCTATGGGCAATTTATGTTTTTTATGCAACCTTTTGATTGTCCAGGATGTCGATATTGAAATTTATCAAAGCCATCAATTTTTTATATCATATTTACTTAATTTTGCAGATGAATTTACATTTTCAGATATCCATAGGTAATGGAAATCAAGTCATAGTTCTGCAGTCTCCAGCCCTCCATAATTGAGAGTCTGAAGGTTAGACTTTTCCTAACACTTGCTCCACCTCCGTTGCTTAGTTTTCTGTGAGAAGTAACGTATTGGCTGATTGATAAGCGGTTATCTTCTAACCAAATCCAGGTGCTGATAATACGGTCCACGTGTTGTTGCAATATGGTAGTTTGAAATCCAAACAACGTTAAGACAGACAATGTCATCTGCATAAATTAATAGGATGTCTTTTTTGTTTATTTGTATCCAAAGAATAGGAGGGGTTATTTTGATGGGCTGTTGATATCTTCCATGAAGTTGAAGCCTTGTTAGAAACGTGTCATTGGAAAGCGAAAATCCTCTACGGAGGAAAGAAGCTCTTGGTTCTTATTCTAGACGAATTGGGCTCCATTTGAAAGTACCGAAACCTACAGAATTAATCAACAACACAACGTAACACCAATTACAATATTGAATTGAAATTTATTTCCAAAGACAACAGTTAAAGACAAAACAAGAAATTATGTGATCCCGGCAAATTTCAATATAAATAAAATTTAATAGCACTACAAAGAAAAACAGCTTGAAATTATTTAAAAATTATAAAATAATGCGTTTTTATTTAATTTAAATAATTCAAAATTTTATTTTAAAAGTTGCCTATTAGTTAGTAATCATGGTTTGTGATAAATGTATGTGTTCGATATTAACAAATAATTATGAAAATAATGTTTCTAGGCCAAACAAAGTTGGGGAAGGTAATCACTCCAGACAACTGGAAGTCAGGGTCACGGAATTCTACACAGGACGGTGGACGGATAATCAACGAAAACAAAGCACTAACAGCCAACAAAGCGAGGTACAGATAATAAAAAAATCTCAGATATGGTCGTAACACAGAGTTTCAAACTTGTCGAATATGCTACAGGTCGGTCCACCAACCAGGGGCCTACTATTGTCAGGGATGTGCCTACAACAAAGGCATCTGCTCAATGTGTGGTAAGAAAATTCTCCCCACAAAAGACTATGAACAAAGGACTTCTTAATTCTGAAATTTTTTTATTTTATAAATATTGTTACTTCTCTCATTGTGATCCGAGCGTCTCAATTTGATCGTTAAATTATTAGGTCTTCGTTTTTAGGTAGAGCAACAGCAAGTTAGATAATCTCAGAGATTCTTTTGTTCGCATCGAGTCCTTAAGCTCTTGGGTAAAGGAAGAGATCCTGAATTTTTTTCGTTACATCGTAGGCGGTGAACCTGACGAACTTATTTCAGAGGGCCTTGTATTTTGTCGTCCCTAAAAAGTCGTATGGGGATTATCTGGAGTGTAATTTGGATGTCAGTTAAGGTCCTGTGAGTTCAAGTTTATAATGGATTTAAGTGGTGGAAATGGTATGTGGTTAGGATAAAGTGATTGTCTAACATGGTATAAGCTCCACATTTGGAGATGATCACCAATGACGGCTTGTGAGTGAGATGGGCGTTAGGCCTGGTCATGTGACTCATTCAAATAATGTTTAGTCCTTATTACTGATATATCTCCTCAATCTTTTCTGAGTAGACTAAACCCCAGTACTCGGAATGATAAGGATAGTGGCCATTCCATCCACGTGTTCATCCATCATATTTTTAAGCTTTAAAATAATCATTTTCAAAATTAATCAGTATCAAGAGGGAGCCATAAAAGGATCTGCTTACAAATACCTACCAGATAGTCAAAGTGGTTTTCGAGAAGGGAGATCCACAGCTGATGCGGTATGGAGTCACAGATGGAGGTGTGCAACATATCAAAGATACCGTAACGCCACCAATATTTTGGGAATTGACCTATCAAGAGCTTTTGATACGGCTTTCCTATACACATCTCACTTGTGGATCGGTTACTCAAAGTATGGAGGGTAACAGACCGAATTGCTATTATCCAACTTAATATCGGATCACGTAATAAGAGATCGATTATGACTCATAAATGTGTGTGTCTCCACACAGGAAGATTATTAACTTCTATGGATGAGCTTGATATTTTTATATGAATTTATCGGAAGTAGTACTCTCAACTCTGCTCGTCCACGATAATTGTTGCGGGAGACTGAATTCAAAGGCAAAAATTAAACGCAGAGGTGAACGTTGCATTGGTAATCACGGAAGGGGATATCGAAATTCTTCTGAAATTTTATGATCGATTTTTGTAATACCTACGATTTGTTTCTGTGCAACACGGCCTTTCAGCACACAAGACCACCTGGGTAGGTTGTAGAACAAACAAAAATGGAGAGGAACAAAAAATAATTAATCAAATGGATTACATTTTGTGCAAGCAGTCGCACAAGAGATTATTAGTGGACTCCCATTCGTATGGAGGAGCATTGACAAATAGCGATCACAAAATCGTAGTCTGTCGGTTGAATCTTAGCAGGATTTATGGAATGTAATGTGCGAATCATGCACGTCCCAGAAAAACACAGATGATAGCGGGAGTTCGGTCTCTTTGTATTAGACGCTAACCGTTCTGCTGGACTTACAGCCCAACACTTTAGCAAGCAGTTCAATCGGGTGGATACTATACCCCTCACACAATTCGAAGGACAGCCTCGTTCACTTAATAATGTGTTTAGGGATTCCGAGATTCGCGGAGCACTCCTTCGCCTGAATAACAACAGAGCAGCTGGCTATGACAATATTTGTGGAGAGCTGTTAAAATACGCACTAAACCAGCTAGCAGAAAAGATAACTTTCATATTCAACGAGATATTCAGGACTCATTGTTCAATTGACATCGCGATGGGAGTTCTACTTCCTTTACAAAAACCTGGCAAACCTGCAGGTCCAATTGAAAATCCCAGGCCGATCGTGCGTTTGACCACTGCGAAAAACATTGTCGATTACAACATTGAATATCAAATTCAGTTGACCAATACTTGTCACCAAGTCAAAGCGGATTCAGACCAAAAAGATCAACCGCTGATATAGTATGGAGTCATTGGTGGCTTACGGCAATATGTCAGAAGTACAGAAAAACAATTTATATTCTGGGAGTCGACTTATCGAAAGCATTCGACTGTGTCTGTCGAGATAAACTATTGCAAGTTCTCAAGGACATAATTGATGAGGACTTTTGAGGATTGAGCGTTTTTTGCTGGCTGACACGAGCCTCATGGTGAAAGTGAAGAAGGGCTAATTGGAAAAATTCACGACCGAGATTGGTACTCGCAAGGGAACTCGCTTTCGCCAGTTCTCTTTGCAATCTATTTGGAAGCTGCGTAGAGGGACGTTAGAAAAGAATTGGGTCACTTAAATAATCATTTTGTGGAATTAATATATGATGATGATATCGATTTTGTGTCTGAGGATGTGGAGGTACTAAGAACTGTAGTAGATAAAGTTCTGGAGAGGTGGTCTTTGAAAGTCAATTCAGAAAAAACGGAGTAAACTTCGATTCAGCGGTTACCGACACGGATTGAATGGAGGTTTACTAAAAGGCTCGGCTCGTTTTTGAGTGATGCTGAGGACATTGCTCGCAGAAAGATGTTGGCATTGTGTGCACTGAAAAAGATGTGGAGTATTTGGACTCGCAGAAAACTTATCTACTTAAATCTTCGGATGCGCTTATATAACGCGTTCATACAACCAGTCCTATTATATAACCCGGGAACATGGGGAACATCAAAAACGGACCTTGACAAACTAGACACATTTCATAGAAATCAATTGAAATTGTGGAAATCAAATGGCCACAGATTATCAAAAACGACACTCTCTACAAATTATGTAAATGCAAACCGATAACCAGAGAAGTAATTTCATCACGCTGGCGACTTTTGGACATGTTCTGAGAATGGACGAAGTGATCCCTTGCAATCAAATCATAGAGGATTACTATTCAAATCACAGAATTGGATTTCGGGGTAGGCCAAGATGTACGCTTCCCCTCTGCCTGAATAACGATTACCCACGAATTGGCGGTCAACTCAAAACTGGATCTTGAGGATATTCGTAAACGCGCGAGGAACAGAGCAAGATGGAGGCGGATGACTGGGAGGATAGTGAGTGTACGGCACGAGCGAAACCCTAGACATTTTACGTGCTTATGACAACGCGGGAGTGCTACTAACTAACTAACTAACAAGAGAGGGAGCCACCTAAGGAAACTCAGGCACTGACTGTCCGAAATGATCATTCAGAACAAGTAGATGTTGTAAGTCTTCTCAAGCAAATGAAGGATGTGATTCAAATCATTATCACAACTCCAATTTCATTTCACAAAATGTCTAGTAGTGTGTTAATTCTGCCATTGGTTTTAATTTACGAGTAATCGAGGCCACAGTACAAATTAAATTATATGATTCTATGGTTGTTGCTTATACAACATAAAATGTCACATAATCAAAAAATCTTGTCATTCGGCACCAACCACCAATTCACGTATTCAAAAGTCTTCTTTCCTGGTCTGGCTACAGGAAAGGATCGGTCCACAACAAGCTTCCTCACATCCCTGACTAACTTTATTCGCTCTCGATTTCTGTACATGCCAAGACACCAGATTTCGACTCTGTGCCGAGGAAGAATCTAACATGGAAAATCTACCAATCAGATAACCCTGAAAACTTCAAACGCTGGATGACAAACTTCCTTAGTGGACGGAAAGATAGAGTGTGCATTGAAAACATTCATTCTGTCATCCGTTTATTCCCAAATGGGGACCCCAGGGCTCGCCATTATCACCATTCATATTTAATTTATTTACAGCTGACATTCCGACGCCGAATGGAGAAGACGACCTGCTTCTGTCGTATGCCAGACGATGCCGTCTTAGCCTCACGGGATCAGAACACCCAAACAGCGACGGAAAAAATACAACACCACATAGGTCGACTACTCAAGTGGTTTAATGAAAATCGGATGTCAATCAATACCGAAAAATTTGTTACAACTCTTTAAGCTCGGACAAAAGATTGTCGAACAGGACAATAGAAGTTACTGAGGAGGGAAGAGCATGCCGTTCAGCAAATGGCAAAAATATTGGGTCTGACTTTCGATACACACATGAACTTTACGAGACACGTCACTAACGTGCTGAACAAATATGAGAAGAAAATCAACCTTCTGAAATGCCTAACAGGTCTATGGAAAATTGGACATCACCCTATACTTAAAATGCTCCTCTCACAGTACATTGAACCATGCATTTAACATGCGTGTACTTCATGGGAACCACAGGCCTCTTATACGAACATCCAGAAAATCTCCGCAACCCAGAAAAGGGCCTTCAATCTAACTGAGAGATGGTATACAAGGGAAAACATTAAATCACCGACGCCCATGGAGAAACTAATCTAAAAAAACAAAAATGGACACAAATGCCAAATAGAAAGTGCTCGTCCGCAGCGAACTTGTTTAGGCACAATGGATCAACACCGAGAAAAGATGAGAACCTTGATCCAATTCGTCGGGATCACTAGTTTAGTTTTTCGGTTTAACAGTGGTCTTTGGAATTAATTTCCAAACTTACATACATAGTTCTTTAATGTAGATTGTGATGATTTCGGACGTGGAATAACAAGAAATAGTATTCTTACATGTGTTTAATATTTTATTTTTATTAAGATAATTAAAAAAATGTATTTCAATTCCTTCACCAATTCACCAAACATACAATGATCACATTTTTTTATCTTGTGAGAAGCATTATGACAAGATCAGGTCACTGCTAGAAAGTGCTGGGATCACGTGATTAGTTAGTTTGTGTAACCGTGATCTCTGGTGTTATTATTATTATATTGGTTCCGCATTTTTATATCGTGGTTGTCACGTGATTAATTCTACTATACAGTCATGAAAATCCACCAATTAATTAAAAACAAAAATAGCATGTTTATATTTGACGGATAATTAAAATCCAGGAAATTAGCAGTTGTCTACTGTGGCTACTATAATCAGAGTTCATACTTTATTAGAGGACTTCCCAGTTCAGTTGAAACCTCTCAGGATTACCTCAACCAACAAAAGACCCTACGGGACAACCCCCCTCTCGTGGGAAAGCGGTAGATACTTCGCCAGGAACGCCACTTGTGTGGATGGGTTCTCCTCAAACATTTCATTGTCGCCAACTCAGCCAGGATCACCCTCAGAAACGGAGAGACCCCCTAAGAAAAAAAATACAAAAATCTCGGTGAAAGTTATTGTTGAAGCACTCACCGTCGAAATATCAGGGGGTTATTGGAAGAAAATCACTAACCACTATTAACCATATTGGCTCGCTAATCGTGTAAAGGAAAATAGATAACAAGAGGTGACTCAGCTAATTGAGCGCATTTTCTCATAATTCTCAATTTTCAGACATATTTTTGTAGAATGCTTTGTAGCTTTCCTCTTTCCTGAATGGAAGAGTTCTAATAATAGATATCTTCATAAGTGGAGTTGGAAAAACAGCTTTATGGCCTTAAAAGACTTGTCACCTAACGGGTGGGATGTGTTTGACAAGAACTGATATTCGTTGAGAAGACAAGAAAGACAGACAGAGTTTAAGCCAGGTGGTAATTAACTATTTTGGGGACCTGCACACGTGATTCCTATCGCCGATTCAATTTAAAAATCACATTTTAAATATAAAATAAAAAAATAACATATCGACCTCTTCTATGCAGGAACCTACTGACGTGGTCCTTGAAATTACCAGCGATGAATTTACAAGTTACCGGGGTTTCAGATATCTTTTCAGTCGAATATCTGATCAATTAATTTCTCGGGAAACAGGTCAATAATTATGCCTGCTAAGAACTAACCCAGTTTATGAATACTGAATACTAAGCGCTTAATCCTAACGAGAAGGGTATGGAAGTGGTAAACCAACAGTCATATCATGATGAAGATCAATATTAATGGAAATGGTAAACCAACAGCCATATCATCATTAAGATCAATTAGCAATCAAAAAAATAAATTACATTAAAATATGCAAAAATCTTAAAATATGCGACCTTTGGAAATATAAATTAAACAAGACAGCGTATTTACTTTATTATGTCGGAGTCTATTGACAGAGATGAAGATGGATTTGATGAGGAGACCCTAATTAAAATGTTGTCCCAGTCCAGGCGCCAGAAGGAGGCCACGGATGGTTAATCGTGTGTATCTGCTCGCTTATTTCGTTTTTCTACACTGGATTAATTTGCTCGTTTGGATTAATAATAATAATACAAAATCAATTAACCATTAGAGACTCACTTTTTCTTCCAGCTGTATTATTCCTCGCTATGGACATAATTGGTAGACCAATTTGGTTTACTTTAGTTTTACCTTCAACTATTCTTCTTAAATTTACCACACCAAAAGTTTTGCTGATAAGTTCGGGTTGTTTGTCTATTTTGCTTATTTCAACATATTTCGTCGGTATATATGAACTGTATTTTCTGACAATATCGATATTTCCAGGTATTTGTTTAATTCACATAGGAATTGGCTTTGGGATGGCCTTCGTTTCTTCCAGTGCTCAACTCATTGTTTATTTTATTGAGAAACGACATATTGCCATCGCTGTTATTTCTGTTGCACGAGGAATCGGTGCAATTGTAATCCCAGTCATATACATGAGCTATACATCTATTTTAATCCATGTGGCTATCATAATTTTTGGATCTTTAACTTCTATCATCTCATTACTGGGATTTTTCATTAGTCCCCCCAGACTATCACATAAAGACGGATCTGATGTCAAAGAATACGTCTCTAAAATGGCCAAAGAATACTGCCAAGACCATCAAAATGAAGAACAGAGAGGACAAGAAAATGCCAAGTCTAAAAATATTTTTTGGTTTTTCATCAGAAATGTATTAAAGAATAACACAAAGATTCATTTCCACCTGAAGGAACCGCTTGAAGGTGATGTTTATGAAAATATGGATGTCAATGAAATGTGGACGAATTTGTTTGTAAAATTACACGAAAAGAATAAATTTGACCAATCCATAGAAGAAGTAATGACTAAATGGCTAGAATGTGTATTATTGAATCACGTCAATCGAATAGATATGTTTTTGGAGAGTAGCCGTGATATTATTGCCAAGAGAGCATCAGTAAATATTGACAATGTTCTAGCTTTCTTAAAATACCAAAAATTCAAAAATCATACAAAAAGCAACAAATTGTCCATAAAAAGTCTGTAACAAAAACAGCCGATAAACCGAATATGAAAAATATTTTCTTACTCATTTCATCTTCTTTTATTTCATTTAGTGAGCAGTGTTCCTTTGTATTCACTACAATCTACTACATAATCTGGAAAGAAATAATATAAATGCATTTTTTTCCGTGATTTATCGGTGAGAATTTTTTGTGTTAATATATAGGAATTGGGTGTATGATTGGGAATCTGTTTTCCGCCCTTTTGTTGATTAAGTTTAACTTTGAACCTTATCCGATGAAGTTCACATCGATGGTTGTGTCTTCTATGTCATATTTGGCTATCGCTTACTTTGCACATAGTTTTACGGCCATTATTTATGGGTTATTTTTGGAATATCTTTGGGTTATTTTCTGTCCATATAATTTTAGGTGTGATTGAAAATACATTCCAACTGATCGTTTTGGATTACACCGGATTGACTGAATTTCACGTTAATGTATTCGATATTAATTGCAAGTAATGGAATCTCTATATTTGTTGGTCTATGCATGACAGGTTATATCATTAATTAAATAGAACCACATTTCTCGAAACTAAAATTTTTCGATATCTTATTAGTTTCATGCGGGATTAGTTTGGCTTCTACTATAATATTTTCGCAGATATTTATTATTAAAAAGTGTTCACAAAGGAATAACCATCAATTCTGATGGGAGATTATAACACGCCTAACTATATTTATTTAGTTTTAGAATTTTGGTTTTTTCTTTTTTTAATTATATTTCATATTTGTTATACTCTGCCAATGTCTGGTTTTTAGGACTGGATTAACTGTGATTACGGGACTATTTGTGGCTCAAGGATTCACATGGGTAAGGTTGATAAACAATGGAAGATGTCACTTATAGAGTCGATACTTTCGAATGCATATATTTTGATAATTTGGAGATTATAATTCTGTTTGATCCTTGTTTGAGGTAACAAATACTCAAAAAATAATGGAAGTTACTTAGCAGATCGCAAACCTACATCTAGAAAACCTCTATTTTCTTTTTTACTGTAACCCTCACTTGTCTCAGTATTTCTCTCAGAATTTCTTGTCAGCCTCGAATCCGTGACTTCCGGCAGTAGAAGTATTTTTCCATTATTCTGTTACACGGCGTAGTCGGGTCCAGGCTAAGAAGATGTCCAAATAGTTGCCATCTCAATAGAATAACATTCATGCTAATTAGTGCAGATTTACATAGAGCATATAGTTTTTCGTTAGAGATTTTTCTAGGCCATAAGATACCAGTCAGTATGAGCAGTTGGCTTCTGTGGAATGTATCTAGCCTCTCTAAATCGGTTTTGATAGTTCCCCGTGATCCGGAATTGTATATAAGTATTTGCTTGATAAACGTGTCGTATAGTCTGACACGAGTTTCAGTGATATATTCCTTTTTATTATCCAGATGTTGTACATTTTTTCCTTCGACAAATATCCTTGGCGTCACCTAGTAGTGAGCCGAGTTTTTTTATGTCTCCAGAGTCCGTCATTTCATGATTTGGCTCGTTCGATTTGTGTGTAGTCCGTTTTTGTAATATTTATGCGCAGATCCCATTTATTTAAAATAGTTTCTGCTCGAAATAAAATTTGGTCAAGTAGGCTTTTCTGGTCAGTACACACAGTCTACATCATCCGCGTATAACAATTCAATTATATCTTCGTATTTAGAACCAATTTCCTTTCTCAGCTCCCTGAGGGCAACTTCGAGGTATAGGATGAATAGAATTGGGGATAAGGAATCACCTTGTGAGGTTCTCATGTTGGTCCTGAAACTCTTTAAATGCTTAGTTCCTATTCTCACGAATAGANCTTCGTATTTAGAACCAATTTCCTTTCTCAGCTCCCTGAGGGCAGCTTCGAGGTATATGATGATTAGAATTGGGGATAAAGAATCATCTTGTGGGGTTCCCATGTTGGTACTGAAACTCTTTGAATGCTTAGTTTCTATTCTCACGGATAGATAGTTTCTGAAAGTAATAGACTTATTAGTCTTAGGCAGTCCGCGTCAAGCAGTTCCTGTAGAATACCCATGAGTTATTCTCTGTTGATGCTATCAAAAGCTTTTGTTAGATCAATTTTTAGGATGTAGATAACTTTCCTGTACTTTTGACATATTGATGTAAGCCATCGATGACTCCACAAGATATTTTTCTCAAGTCTAGTAAAGATCCTCTCCCTCGAGTGGCTGTAAAACCATCCCTCGCTCTCATAGATAAGTTTTGAAAGGATCATATTCCGAAAAACAAAAAGCATGGTATCACCATCCACTTTAGGCTTCTAGTGCAGAACATTGCTTGCACAGCCTTCTTTCTCCGCTCTTCGGTGTCCTTCAGATATGATCATTTCCCATCAACTACAATTCCAAAATATTTCAGGGACGAAACTCTCGGTATGTGAAGAGTGTAAGGCTCTTCGTGATGTCTACTCAGCCTGCTTATCCTTAAATAACTGGACTTTTCCATGGAGAATCTCAGGACTTTCCGATCACACCAATCCTGGACTTTGTTAACAAAGCTCCTAGACGCCGCTCTGAAAGGTATGTATTCAAAGACGAATCCAATATTAAAATGTCATCAGCGTATATTATTAGCTTAGTCCTGACGTCTAGCTGTGACGGAAAATCTTCCATAAATACGTTTAATAACAGGGGGCTAAAATAGATCCCTGCGGCAATCTCCTCTTAAACGATGTACCATCAGAATATNTTAGTCCTGACGCTAGCTGTGACGGAAAATCTTCTATAAATACGTTTAATAACAGAAGGCAAAAATAGATCCCTGCGGCACTCTCCTCTTAAACGATGTACCATCAGAATATCTTCCACCGACTACCACATAAGATATCCTCCCAGTCAAATATTCTTTCAACCATAGGAACATTTGTTTGGATATCTTTGATCGTACAAGTTGACAAAAATAAGGCCATACACTGTCGAACGCCTTCGAAATGTCAAGGCAAACATTGCTTAACTGACTTTTATTCTTAAATGCATTTGTAATTTCGTAATTTAGTAAGTATATACAATTTCCGCACGATCTTCCCGGACGAAGACCCAATTGGCAAGGTCGTAGAAAGTTACTCTCTTTCATATGCCGATTCAATCTTTTTAATACAATCCGTTATAATCTTTGATGTCAAACATATAAGGCTTATTGGTCTATAATTAAGAGGATCCTTCCTCGACTTTCCAGAATTGAGGATCATCTTCAAAATAGAACGATTCCATAGCGGAGGAGCATGTCCGTGCTTAAAACTCGAGTTATACATTTTTTGTAGAACGATTAGTAGTTCATCGGAACCTTCTTTAAACATAATCATGAGGATGCTGTCAAATCCAGGAGCCTTATTATCACACGTGCGTATCACAGTTCTGACTTCTGCCGGAGTGATGTCCTCTCTTAGACTTTCCAGCTCGCCCATAAAATTAGATATTTCTTCTGAAAACTTCTCAGGTATAATGCTAAGAGGATCAACTCCCTGTATATCCTCGAGCTGCTTCCTGAACACCGAAGGTACTCTTTCCAAAGGAATTGTCCTTCCCTCATGATCAGCCAGCACAATACTCTTTGCCTTTAAATTTCCATTAGTAAGCATTCTGTACATTTTCCAGAAACATGGGTTTTTCCAGTTACCTTTTGAGACTTCATTTTTCAATTTATCCTCCGCAACAACTTTCCAAATTCTTTCCAGTAATTTTTGAATTACAGAAATTTTGCTTTTCAGAGTTGTCCTGTCCCACAAATCCACACTTCGTTTGAGCTTAGNAATACTCTTCGCCTTTAAATTTCCGTTAGTAAGCCTTCTGTACATTTTCCAGAAACATGGGTTTTTCCAGTTACCTTTTGAGACTGCATTTTTCAATTTATCCTCACAATTACTTTCCAAGTTATTTCCAGTAATTTTTAAATTACAGAAATTTTGCTTTTCAGAGTTGTCCTGTCCCACAAATCCACACTTCGTTTGAGTTTAGCCTTCACACTCTTCCTCTCGCGAATAAGATTCCGTATCGTAGGTGGGCAAAACTGTTTGTTGTTTGAAACACTCTTTGAATAAACCATCTTTCCATACAATCACAGATACACCAGCATAATATTAGACAGTTCTCAGTTAAAAACGTCCAGCTCAGGTGTAGAAAAAGAACTAGTCCTCATTTGTAAGGTCTTCAAAAAATAACAGCGATAACGTCCCCAGTCAATCTTCGAGGTATCATAACAATAATAATAATAACAGTTTTTTCACGAGAGCCATAATTTTATAGCTCCGCATAGGCAGGACATACACTTTATTTTTTTTCTTGTGTGGGTCCTTTCTAGACAATCCAGTTCCGCAGTGAGTATCCACTGATGACGGCGTCACTCGTCAAACCCTTTTAGCATTGTAGATGCGTGGAGCCTTCCACCAGGTGACCAGCAGCGAGACTCGAACCCGACACCTAACCAATATGCCACCCGGTAATCATATTTTATGAAAATATCTTCAACAATATTCGACTCCAGGTTTATAATCACTTCCTGTGGGTTATGATCACTTCCTATATCACAAAGTATTCTTAGTCTGTCCACATGATCTAGTAGTTGTGGAGATACTAAGACCAATCCCAGCATATCATCCCCATAGTGTGAGAAATGGTTAGGTTCTTCAGACGTCAAGACTTTAACTCCATTTTCGCTAACCGAATCTGTTGGGAGTCGCCCATCCGCGTTGTTTTTACAACATCCGTAACTCGTATTCTTAGCATTAAGGTCTCCTACCAAGATCGACATCGGGTTTCTTTCGAAGAACTCAATAATTTTCGCATAAGATAGGGCCAAGTCCTTAGAGTATAATCCTCCCACACTTATCCATGTCCCTCCACATTTTACATCGACGGACTATTTTTAAATGCTTTTTCATAGTTTTTGTTGGTGACCTGCGTTTTCCACAGCCAAGTCCACCAAATTTCGTAAATCCTCTTTCAGCAGTCTACATAGCTTGTCCAGACGTACGATTATTTCACTTAACTCCCGAGATACCGTCTCGGAAACTTCTACCTTGCTCTGCTTAAGTTCCCGTGTAGCACTCCGCTCCACCGGCCCATCCTGAATATGTGATATATTGGTCCTCTTCATCTCTTGTGTTGGCTTGACTGCTTCCATTCTTGACTCTGTCTTTATGGGGATCATTTTCTTGGCTGCCTCCTTCATATTAGGACATCCCTGTAACGGGAATAATGCCCTGGTCCTATACAATTAATACAATTTGTCTTCACGTCTAGAGAAAATTCACACACAACAAGGTCGAGTTCCCCTCCACACTTGAGGCACCTCTTCTCCTTGCAATGCGCGGCGATATGACCAATTCCTTCACAATTGAGTGAAATTCAAACTGTTTCAAATTTGTTGATTTAAGCACTTATTGACGATAACCTGTTCTTTCGCGCCTTGGCACATTCTTCACGCTCCCAGTTGATTATCGCTGATCAATTCTATATTCAATATAATCTGATAATTTTTTACACACTTTGTCAATAGTTTATACAGATTAGGCAAACAAGTAGTTGGCCTTAACTCCTTGGGTGACACATACATCCACGTTTGGAATAATCCCAGTTAGAACCAATCACAAGGCGTATATTCATCATTTATAATTTTCTTAATCTCCTCACAAAGATATCCATGAACCTAAGTTAAGTTCTTGATAGAAAAAGTGATAGACTCGATCACAACCAGATGTCTTCCAATTTAGAAGCATCTTGATAGTCTCGGTGAGTTCCTCCTCAGTGAAATCAGCAAAAGAGTTCTCTGATCCAGTCACTCTTTTGCTAATAAAGAAATTGCTCTTCTTTCGTTCTTCCTTGTTCCAAATCTACTCCAAAATGGAAGACATTCCTCCTCATTGAACTTGATGATCGGCTTTTTATTATCTCCATTTATATTTCTATAAAATCGCCTTCTATTTAATTCGAAGTACCAGTTTGTATATAAACCTCTTTCTCGATTTGTAAACTAGCAACTTCTCAACAATCTTTATTTGATTTCAAACATAGGAAGAAACCCTCTCGAATTCTCTCCTCTTCGATATTTCAAAGCCATATGAGCATAAGGTATTGCGTATTTCTTCGTCAAATTGATTCTTCCATTCAATTCACAAGCCAATTGAATTTGCTCAAGTTGTTGCTTAAGTTTAGTGAGTTTGCCTTTCATTGATTCTTCCCAACTACTTTTAGTGTTTTTCTTCTTGGTAAGAGCCTCATAAGTGTACTGCCCAGCAGATATTGTGATATCGTTGATATCCAACATGACAACGAATATTCCTTGATTCTTCCATTAATAGTAGGAATCCGAAGGTTCCTTCTTGTGGCGAGTTCTTCCTAGTAGGAATACGAAGGTTCCTTTTTGTGGTGAGTAATTTCCCAATTTTGCAAGGAAACTCATCAAAACATTTTCCAAAATTTTAAACTACTACCAACTGTTTTTCTTTCACTGATATAGCACAAAGTGATTCACTGAACTTGAAGGAGAGCAACACTTAAAATTAAAAATGGACTTTGATGTCCCGAATTTCAAGTTAAAAGCTTTTATAAATCAATTAAAGTAATTTAATCAAATGTCTAGAAAATATCTTTATAGCACAAACATGTAATAAATATAATTTTTCTTTTTTAAAATGAACATAAAATGAGTATAAATAAAATTTAAATGTTTAAAAATTATCTTAACATTTAATTTTTATCCCTATATTATTTTTTCTAAACGAGTTGTCGCTTAATTTTATCTTGGCAAGTTTGGGAACAAATCCAATCTAGANTTTAAAATGAACATAAAATGAGTATAAATAAAATTTAAATGTTTAAAAATTATCTTAACATTTAATTTTTATCCCTATATTATTTTTTCTAAGCGAGTTGTCGCTTAATTTTATCTTGGCAAGTTTGGGGACAAATCCAATCTAGAGTCCAAGCTCAAAAGGGTCTTCTTTTCCCGCTGATTTTCCCTGGTCCGTTACCCCGGCTGTGATTTTGCTAGAGTGCTGATAGAGACAGTGGGAATCTTGTTAATTCATTCATGCGCGTCATCAATTAAATTACGAGGCATTCGGCTACCTTAAGAGAGTCATAGTTACTCCTGCCGTTCACCTGTGCTAAAGTGAATCTCTTCAAGCTGANATCCAATCTAGAGTCCAAGCTCAAAAAAGTCTTCTTTTCCCGGGTCCGTTACCCCGGCTGTGGTTTCGCTAGAGTGCTGATAAAGACAGTGGGAATCTCGTTAATTCATTCATGCGCGTCATCAATTAAATTACGAGGTATTCGGCTACCTTAAGAGAGTCATAATTACTCCCGCCGTTCACCTGTGCTAAAATGAATCTCTTCAAGCCGACATTCAGGGCACTGGGCAGAAATCACACTGCGTCAAAACCGTCACCGGGTATCGCACTGCCTTGTTGTTATTATGCTGTCAGGTTCCAGTTCTCATTTTTTTGCCTGTTTGGCGAGTTGTCACTCAGCTCTTTTAAAGAATAATAAAAGATAACAAAATTATATTTAATTTAATTAATGAGATAATTGACCCTACATTTCCTTCGCCAATATTGTTATGTCGGGTCGTAACTGTTCATAAAAACCTGATCCGTACCTTTAAGGTTACATGACTCATCTACTCCGATTGAGATTGCAGAAGCTATTTTGAGGCAATCAACTTGTTGCATTGTCACATTGCAAGACATCTTATTAGTCATCTTCGTAATTGTTCTGCGGATTACGCTGTATTTTTAATTTGATTTAAAATCTCTTTTTTATTCGTAGAATTTGGAATAGTTGTTTTGACAATTTTAGAAAACAGGATTTGATGTATTCACCATCTTTGAATGGTTTCCCATTTTTACAATCTCGTGGCTGACGATGAAGCTGCCAATATATGTAGTCCTAGCAGACTGCTCCCAATACTTTCAATTTTAATATTATATATAGTTCTTCACAACTAGTTTTCGTGAATCACCAATTGGATATTTCCTTCAAAAATCCAGACTAACTTAAAGTGTTTCTCCATATTTGACTTGTTGAATGTTTAGTGGCAAATGAGACATTTTGAAAGGTGATCAGATATAATGGCAAAACTCTCAGTTCATTGAGGTCGAAAAAGACGTTTTCAATCAATTTTTACTTAATTTTTTCTTTATAGACATAGGCCTCTAAGCCTGGAAATCACTGACGCCCGGTGGAGACTGTTTGGTCACGTACTACGCATGGATCTTGCTGCCCCGGCTAATGTGGCGATGGAGGACCATTTCATGTTCGAGGGCAAATGCTTCCGTGGCAGACCAAGGATGACCCTACCTATCATGCTGCACAAAGACCTCCAAAGGATGAAGAAATGCCTAAAGACGGGAGACGATCTGGACATGCTGAGATCGACTGCGTGTAACCGTGGAGGATGGAATAGGCTAACTAATAACATTGTTTCTTGTATTGCACATGCTTTGCTATAACTATTATGGCAAGGCGATAAGTCCTGTAATAATAAGACATAAATGAAGAGCCACAAACAGAATTTTGATTAAGATTTTTAAAATCAAAATATGTAATAATAAAATATGTTTAATTATCTCCATAGTAAAAAAGTGGAAATCTTTTCACAATCTAAATAACAATCTCGGTACGCGCGCCGTGTGGTGCTGCGTAACTCTTTGGTTGAAGTTTTCTGTTTGTTTGTTCCTCCTCTCTTCCTACTAAGTGGAGTCATGTGATCCATATGTCTAGGTGCTACCAGTGCCTAATTGGTGCGAAAAAGGATAATTTACTCTCCCCCACTCCACTGGAGGGGATTCCACAACTGTAAGTGATTCACTTCTTTTACCCTTTATGTCGATTCCGGATGGACTCTTATTGTAGAAGTGGACTGGGTACACTTAACTAGTTGTTTACTTTAACTGCTTTTCTGGTGTATCCGGGGTTAATAAAAGTAAAAAAATAAAAGAGCCTAGGTTCCCAACCCCTAAAAAAGGTAATAGAAAAGACTCCTTTGTTATTCCGTTTGGTAGAAATTTTGTTATGGATTTGTACTAAAACCCCTTCTCCGTCGAAACTTTCAATTATTTTTTTATTTCATTGTAAATTTTGCAATAATAGCTGGTATTTTCCATCCAACTCCCAATTTTGTTAGAATAATTTCTGTTGGATACCCAATTTCACCAAATATTTTTCTCGTCTCTTGTTTTTGACAGTTTCATCCTTTATCGATAAAATTAAAAAATCTACATCATTAAAATATCCTCGTAAATTAAGGCAACAGTTGTGAGATGAAGAAATCATGCAAATTCGTGTATGAAACCTTCAACACTTGTGGGCAGCTACCATTAGCTATCCACATCCGATATCAGTAATATAAAATTTTTTTCAGCTCTAAAATAAATTTAATTTATTTTCCCAGAGATCACGAGAAAAATGATCTATTAAGTGATCCCGATGTCCATACCAGTCCTTTTCCTGTGGTTAGTTTTGGAGTCTTGGATTAATCTCCACAAGGGGGAAGGTTTCTTCTCGTATCTTTCGTCCATGTATGGTTTGATGTCCGGTCTGAGGAGGTGGTCAAAGGACTTTGCCATATCCAAGTTACGTTCCGTAAAGTATCTCATGATTGGGTAGTAATGAAGTGGACGTCTTTTTAGAAGATCTAAATAATGTTCTAAAAAATGGGTTTTGTAGTACTTCCAGTTTGGAACATACTGCGTGACTCACCTACGTGGTGGCATTGCCCACTTGAAGTGTTAAAAAAAAATCGCAAACTCCTTATCCGCAACCATGGAGACGAGGATGGTATCGGATCCTGCTCCTTTCCAGTAGAGACATCGAGGAAAATCCTGGACCAGATCTAATATGTAATAAATGCACGTATAACCTCAAAAATAGCTTAATTCTGTCAAGCTGCCTTCGGCATATATTTTACTCTTTTTCAGCAAGCATAAGTAAAAGAAAGATGATGTCCAATACCCTCGACCAAGTCTCGTAATCCATTACTGTTCAACTTATGCAAAAGAATATTGGATTCTACAAAAGCCTTACTGACCTTATGATCCATGAGTCGGCAGATGGGGCGGGAAATCAGTAAATTTTATTGTGTTGACATCTGTAAGAAATGTAGTAATAAAATAATAAACCTGCTAATTTGATATGCTTATTAGACGATCGGTATGATTCAATAAAAAATTGATTTTTTGCAGTTACAAATGTCACACATAAATTGCAAAAATTACCTTGTCAGTTGATTGAAAATTAATCAGGATATTTTCTAACAACAGACTTAATACTTTCAATGTCATTCTTTATTGAACGTGGCATCACAGTAAATAATGATAATTGATCACACGCTAGTATTTTATTTAAAACTTAACAAAATTAAAAAATAAAAATCAATAAAAATCAATAAAAATTTTGAATTCATTATAATTTTAAGCACTTATCACCTTGCCATAATGGTTATAGCAAAGCATGTGCAACACAAGAAACGATGTTATTAGTTAGCCTTTTACATTCTCCACGGTTACACGTAATCGATCTCAGATCGTCCAGATCGTCTCCCTTCTTTAACAATTTCCTCACTCTTTGGAGTTCTTTTTGCAGTAAAGAGTTTTATCTTGGTCGGACACGGAAGCATCTCCCCTCGAACATGAAGTGATACTCCATCGCCACATTCGCTGGGGCAACGAGATCCATACTCAGGATGTATCCAAACAGTCCCCACCGGGCGTCAGAAACCTACTCTTGCATTTTTTTGCAGGGCACTTCATGCCAACTAACACTGTAAGCTTTCTTTTGTGAGACGCATCGAGAGCCATCGATTCCACAATGAAACAGATCCAGTACCAGCATTATATGTGAGTATTGGTTTCCCAAATGTAGATTAACATCAAGTCCCTTTAACCATCCCTTTTTTAGTTTTTGCTTCGATACTCCTGCAAGTGTTTCCTTTTGATGATGTCTTTTGTGTCTCCCAGTAAAAATACAAGCTTACAACATGTTGTCAACATTTATAAAGGATGTTGTCCATTCTTTTGATTTTGGTTTTTTCGACTTTGTCCCGGTTTACGATTTGAATTATTCACCCAAGTTTCCCGGTGTATTTTCCAGTAGATGTGAGAGCTTTTGTATTCTCGGATATGAAATCCACATCATCCGCGTACACGACTTCCTCTATTTTTCCTTCGTAACACGTTCTTAGATCCCTTAGTGGGGCTTCGAGATATATCACAAATAGTAAAGGAGAGAGAATCTCACTGAAGAGTGCCGAAGGTAGTTTTGAAAGGCCTGGAAATAGTTCTTCCAATCCTGACTGAAGATCAGTACTAGATAGCTTTACTCGGATAATCTTTTGCAATGGTTGGTCCACAAATTGTTGTAGGATGTCCGTTAGCTTGTGTCTGCTAATATTGTCGAAAGCTCTTGACATATCGATTTCTAGGAGGATCGTGGCATTTTTATATATTTGAGTTGTTGCATACCGCCACCTATGGCTCCACAGTATGTCAACTGTCGACCTTCCTTCACGAAATCCGCTATGGCTTGCTGACAAGTATTTTCCTGTGTGATTCTTTAAGCGGTCCAAAGCAACAGATGCAAGAACTTTGCGTAATGTGCTTAAAAAATATGACTTTATGTAGGTCATTTTGGTTTGCCATGTTTTGTACAGCATACATATCCCTTTTCCCAGGGGTAGGACAGAGTTAGATGTAAACATCCATTAAACAATGTCCCAATTGATTCGAGAAGTGCACAGACGTGTTAGATCACTCTCAGAGGTCCACATTTCAGCAATTTGGGGAGATAATATCTGGTCCAGCGCTCCTTAACTTTATTAACCTAAAAAATAGATTTTGACTTTTTTGACTTAATAACTGTGGATTAATATAATATTTTTATAAGTTTCAAACAATTTTAAAGAACACACCAATTTTTACAGTATTGACAAAAATCGACCCAGTCATAATCAAACATGTCAGTATTAAAACATTTATGAGCTATCATGCTCCAGCTGTCAAAAGACGGTGAGCATTGTTAAAGATTCGGGTCACTCCCAGGCCGTCTAAACCACCGCCTCGTGTTGCAATCGGATTTCCGATTTCGTTGACAATTAATTCACCAATGCACCTAACATACCATGCTCACATTTTTTATATTGGTTCCACATTTTTAAATCGTGGTTGTCACGTGACTAATTTTAATAATAAGCAGACGGTAAGGAAAATTCATTGATGAATAGTAAATTAAAATGATGCACATTTGCAAAAAGTAAGTTATATCCTTACTGTCGTTATTGCCACCCCCGGATGATCAAGTCTGTCAGACTCCTCTTCGCTCTTCTGAGATTGCGACTTCTCGGAAGCTGTCTAGATCATCTGCGTCTTCTAATGCCATTTTATCATGTTTTAGATCGATCTTCATTATTGAGGGCAAATTTGTTCGTGGTTTCCTTCTAAAAGCTCCTGAGCAGAAGTATGATTCCATAATATCGTATGAAAGAACGGCAGAATTAATCCGTAATATGTGTCCAAATAATCCACATAGGGTGTTAGTAATATTAAGCACGATTTCTCCAGGGTGTGTTTAGACATACGTGCATCACTTCAGCCAATTTGACGGATAGTAAATATCCAGGATATTCGCAGTCGTCTACCATGGCCACTATAATAAAACTACATATTTAGATTCCCGGTTCAGTTGGAACCTCTCGGGGGACCTCAACCAACAAAAGACCCGACGGGAGAACTCTCTTCCAGTGAGAGAGTCATAGATACTTAAGGGCAAGACCTCTTAACAAAAAAAATACGAAAGTCTCATGGACAGTTATTTTTGAACCAGTCAGCCTCGAGACATCAGGGGTCATTAAGCAAGATCATAGCTAACAATCTTGTGGACCTGGCCACGTGGTTCCTATCGCTGGTCTAATCTCCAAAAACACATTTTAAATATAAAATTAAAATTTCGACTTCTAACTGAGAACCAGCCTACATGCTCCCTTGAATTTACGTCGCGATGAATTTACTGGTTACCGAGATTTTGGGTGTCTTTTAAGTTCTCACTTCGTCCATGCTAAGAGAAATGGATATTTAAGCTTTCATCCGACCAAAGAAGACATTTCGTGCAATAAAGGTACTTCACCACTTCAACAATCTGATCAATTAACCTCTCGGCGATCTGATCAATAATTATGCCTGCGTAAGAACTGACCCAGTTTACTGAAAGTAAAACGGTTAATCCAAACGAGAAGGGAATGGAAGTGGTAAAATACACCCATATAATCATGAAGATCAATATTTCTAATGTAATTATGAATCAAGAAATTAAATTACATTAAAATATGCAAATAACCTTAAAATATGCGACCTTTGGAAATATAAATTAAACAAGCCAGCGTATTTGCTTTATTATGCCGCAGTCTATTGACAGAAATGAAGATGGATTTGAAGAGGAGGCCTTAACTAACATGATTTCTCAAGTCAAGGCTCCAGAAGGAGAATACGGATGGGTGATCGTGGTTGTTTACTCGTTTATTTCGTTTTCCTTCGCAGGATTTGCTAGCTCGAGTGGAATGATAATTAAAAAAGTCATTGTTGGATATGAAAACCAAAATTCAAAGAGTACCATTATTCCACCTCTGCTTTTCCTCATGTCAAGCCTAATTGGTAGACCAATTTTCCTTATTTTAGCTTTACCGTCAGCTATTCTTCTTAAGTATACCACACCAAAGATTCTGGTGATAAGTTCAGGGTTGCTTTTGTCGACTTCGCTTATTTCAACATATTTCGTCGGTATATACGAACTGTATTTTCTGACAATATCGATATTACCAGGTATTTGTTTAATACACATTAGGAATTGGCTTTGGGATGGCCTTCTTCGCTTCCAATGCTCAACTCAGTGTTTATTTTAATAAGAAACGACCTATTGCCATCGCTGTTATTTCTGTTGCGCGAGGAATCGGTTCATTTGTCATCCCAATCGGAATCAAAGAACTATTCAGTTTTTTGACATTCAATTTGATTATCGCAATCTTTGGATCTTTCACTTCTATCATCTTATTATTGGGATTTTTTATTAGTCCCCCCAGACTATCACACAAAGACGGATCTGATGTCAAAGAATACGCCTCTAAAATGGTCAAAAAATACTGCCAAGACCATCAAAGTGAGGAACAGAGAGGACAAGAAAATGCCAAGTCTAAAAAGTATTTTTTGGTTTTTCATCAGAAATGGTTCAAAGAATAAGACAAAGATACACTTCCATCTGAAGGAACCGATTCAAGGTGATGCTTATGAAAATATGGATGTCAATGAAATGTGGACGAATTTGTTTGCAAAATTACGAGAAAAGAATAAATCTGACCAATCCATAGAAAAAGTAATGACTAAATGGCTAAAATGTGCATTATTGAATCCCGTTAATCGAATGGATATGCTTTTGGAGAGTAGTCGTAAAACTATACCCGTGGATGGATCTGGCAATATTGGAAAATGTTCTAGCTTTCTTAAAACACCAAAAATTCAAAAATCATACAAAAACCAAAAAATTGTCCATAAAAAGTCAGTAAAAAAAACAGCCGATGAACCGAATAAGATATTTATTTTCTTACTCACCTTATCTTCTTTTATGTCATCTTCAGTGGGCGCAATCATTTTGGTATATGTTGGTGAATACTCCAATTCTGATAATGGCAATTATCTGCCGTCATCCATAGGTTGGAATTTTTAGATGTTAATATATAGGAATTGGGGGTATGGTCGGGCAGTTGTTCGCAGCTCTTTTGTTGGTTAAGTTTAACTTTGAACCTTATCCAATGATGTTCATATCGATGGTTGTGTCCTCTGTGGCGTATTTGGTTTTCTCTTTCATTGAAGGTAATTTTACGGCATTAATTGTTGTCTGTGTTATTTTCGGAATATCTTCTGGTTGTTTCCTGTCTATAAAACTTTAGGTGTGATTGGGAATACATTCCAACTGATCGTTTTGGATTACTCTGGAATGACTAAATTCACGTTGATTTATTCGATAATAATTGTAAGTAATGGAATCTCTACCTTTGTTGGTCTGTACGTTACAGGTTAGATCATTAATTAAATAGGATTCCTATATTCTCAAAAATATTTTGACATCTCCCAAATCTTATTTTTTTCGTGCTGGATTAGTGTGGGTTCTACTATAATATTTTCGCTGATATTTATTATTACAAAGTGTTCAGGAAAAAAAAACGCGATCACTCCTGAAGGGAGATCATAACACGGCTAACTCTATTATTTGATTTATTTTTAGAATTTTTGGTTTTTTCTTTTTTTGATTTCATAATTGTAGTACTCTACCACTAATTCGGTTTTTAGAATGAGACTAACTCTGATTATGTGACTCAGGATTCAAATGTATGGGGTTACGAACAATTGAAGGCGTCACTAAGAGGGTCAAGTATTTAAATGAATGGGTTCTACAAACATTGGATGGTGTCANGGTCTTTAGAATGAGACTAACTCTGATTATGTGACTCAAGGATTCAAATGTATTGGGGCTACGAACAATTGAAGGCGTCACTAAGAGGGTCAAGTATTTAAATGAATGGGTTCTACAAACATTGGATGGTGTCACTTAGAGGGTTAAGGATTAAATGAGTGGGGATTTCAAGCTATGGAATGTGTCACTTACAGGGTCAAGGATTTAGATAAGTGGGTGCTAATACAGTGGAAGCTGTCATTTAGGGAGTCGATGCATTCGAATGTAGATATTTTGATAATTTGGAGATTATAATACTACCCTATCATTGATTGGGGTAGCAAATAATCAAAAAATAATGAAAGTTACTTAGGCAGAACGCTGGCCTACATCCAGAAAGCTGCTATTTTCTCCTTTACAATAACCCTCACTTGTCTCAGTAATTTTTTTAGTCCTCATTTAACTTCACGTTGACCTCATATGAAGAGCAACTTTATAGAGGATCATCTCATCTTTTCTACATCAAAATAATTAAGTTGAGTTAAAAAAGTTATTATAAAGTAAACACTCCAAATTAAGTGATGGGGGAAGTAATATAAAACGGTAGGGCTTGGCAACCAAACTTCTCATGTGCAACTGAAAGTTTTTATTACACCACTCTTAGATCTGGTACGCCATGTAAGTCTACAACCGTTTCTCAGATACAAAATGGTTCAAATAAACATCATGAATTATGACGTCATCAGTGTATATAGAGAATTTTGTGCAAAGCAATTCACTCATTACAAAGTTGATTAATAGAGGACTGAGCAATGAACCTTAAGGGACACCTTTTCTCAGCCAAATTTTTCATAGGTTAAAAAAATAACAATTGACCGTATTCGTATCAAAAAATAAGAAAACTTCGTATTCAAAAATAAAATTAATTTCCAACACCACATTTTGCAAGACAAATAACAAGTCCAAGATGCCACAAACTATCGAAAGCATGGATATATCAAGGCAGACTGCGGTCGAACATCCTTTAGTTCTCAAAGTCTTCACAATTGACGCGTTAACACTGTACAAACAACCTCCACAAGAGAGATTTTTGCGAAAACCCAACTGATGCTCTTTTAACATATCATTACTTTTTATGGTTCAGGGAGTCTGTTAACTACGATTCTTTCCATAATTCTTGAAATTAGTAGTATAATGGTTATAGGCCTATGACTGGTTAAGTACCTAAGTTTCCCAGATTTATGTATCATTCTGACCTCCGTCAATATCCAATGCGAAGGTTTAAGATCCAACCTGATACTGCACGTATAGAGACATCCCAGATATTCAGAGTGCTTCATTAAATAAACGCATACCGATCTTGTTTTTTCCAGGAGCATTGTCTTAGTGCATTTCACCGCATTTTCAACTTTTCCAGCATTTATAGGGCTGTGATGCAGTGGTTAAGAACTAATTACTTTTTTTCTAGCTTTTCCTTAAGAAAACTGAGGGACAAACGAGACAAACGCTCGTCAGAGTAAACCTTCTATATTATTGATAGTTCTTGCCTAAACAGGTTAGGAAATTCTTCTAAGGATACAAGAAACCCATAATGTTTTTGCAAAAATTGAATTTTTTTTGAATATACGTCCAGTCACTTTGTTATAAACTTTCCAAAAGTTTGGGGTTTTCTATACAATTCACTGAACTATCAATAAATTATTCTTGTTAACTTTTTTCTACTCTGCGTATTTCTTATGTGATCGTCATAATTTCCAGCTCCATGAGCCTACGATCACGTGGATCGAAACCTAGCGTAGTTTCTCAATCATTGTTTTTTTTAAAAGGACTACACATTTTTGGTGTCGAAGGAAAATTTTTGTCAACCGAATATACTTTAATGTTCATTTATCTATTTTCCACTGCTATTCATTCTGTTGAAGGCTCCACGCATCTACGATGTTTTGGGATTGACGACTACGCCGTTCTCAGTGTTTAAAAACTGCGGAACTGAAGTGTTTTCTGGAACTCACACACAAACAAAAAGAACAGAAAGACAAGTCAAGAAGACTTTCAATATCTTGCATATGTATCTTCGCTTTTTCAAATTCTATAATTCTCTAAAAGGTGTCTCGTCCCATGGCAATTCGCCTCTTGATTTCCAAGCCTCCGTCACCATTCCGATTAATTAGACATCCCAGAAAGACAACATTATCGCAACTCTCTATTTTCTCATTCCCAATTTTTAGTTCCATTATTAGCAGTACTCATAATTTTGGTCTTCTTGATATTTAGCAATAAACCAAAGACGACGCTCTATTCTCTGAATCTTAGAATCAACTCCCTGAGGCCATCCTCTGTTTCAGCCAGTAAAGTTGTATCGTCAGCATAGCGCAAATTATTGATGTTCCTGTTTCCAATTTTCATCTCGTTTTTTGATACAGTATCCAATTTAGTCATGATTATTTCGGCATAAATATTGAACAGGATGGGAGATAATAAGTATCCTTGTCTTGCTCCTTTACCAATTTTANAACTCCCTGAGGCCATCCTCTGTTTTAGCCAGTAAAGTTGTATCGTCAGCATAGCGCAAATTATTGATGTTCTTGTTTCCAATTTTCATCCCGTTTTTTGATACAGTATCCAATTTTGTCATGATTATTTCGGCATAAATATTGAACAGGATGGGAGATAATAAGTATCCTTGTCTTGCTCCTTTACCAATTTTAACCAATAGGTATCTCCATAGACTGTCCTAAAAGTAGCTTCTTGATCCTTATAAATAGATTTGATAAGCAATATCAGATGGGCATCGAATTCAAATTCTTTTAAAGCGGATGTATAACGGAATCATAAGCTTTCCAACAGTCAATGAAACACATGTATACATTATTTTGGGATTCATGGGTTTCTCCATAAACCACCGGACATTTTATATATCGTCACGTGTGTCTCGTCCCTTCCTGAATCCTGCTTGGACATCCAGTTGAATCATTTCGGCATTTGGCATTAGACGATGTTGTATTATCTTTAGAAGTATTTTGCTGACGTGGAAAATTAAAGCTATTGTACAATAGTTTAAACAAGCGGTTCTCAACCTAGGGTCGATTCGACCCCCAGGGGTCTAAAATCAATCCAGATCGATCGTAAAGGGGTCGAAAATGAAATACTTGGAGGTTGAAAATAAATTTAATATATTTAATTTTTTTCATTTTAAATTAAGTTATTTTATTTTTAAAGTGGTAAACCTATGTTCTTTAAAATTTTTAAAATTACCATGCTTGTTTTTGTTTGTGTTTGAGTCGTCTTTCTACATTAAAAATTTGTCAATATAAAATGAATATTTGGCATTTGGATTTATAAAAAAATTTTTTGATAATAGACCATATTGCTTACTGTGTAATAAGTAGGGCAATTTAAGTGCTAAATGATATTATTATTTTTATACTTATTTTAATATAAAATTGAATTTGGAATAATTATTTATTTATAACAATAAAATCGTTCTAAAGTCCAGCGGATATGATCGAGTGGCTGTTACCTCTGACTACTGCCAGGGATATCCTTTGGAAAAGCCACTCGGTTTCCCGACGCTCCCTCGAGGCTTTGGTCAATAGACACCCAAGTGCTCTAAGGAAAGAGACCGTCTTGGGGCCAAAGACTCCGCTCGTCTCGACGACCACTGGCTGTACATGGAAACGGTTTAGGAGGCTGCTGTATTTCTTTATTTTCGAGTTTTCATATAAACGGGCGGCCTCTCCCGCTTTCATTGCCGACCTCAAAAGTTTCGACTGGGAAAAGCTGTCAGTACAGGCAGCATCCCAAATTAAGCAAGCCTTCTCTTTTCTCTCTTTACGACTTCTAATTTCCCTTCGTTTAAGCCTCTTACGTTCCATGTTGCGAAATTGTGAGATTCTGTGTAACTGAAAACTCGAGATTTGATTTTTTGCAGCAACGTTGCTTCCAATTAGATCGTAGGAGAGTTTGCTCATAAGATTTTCTTGGCATTTAAATACAGGGTAAGTTGCCAGGTCTTTCCCATCAACAGCTCTTATTTTGGGATAAGTTTCAGAAAATGTATAAGCACAACAACACGTGGTGGGTTTAAGTAATATAAATAACATAAATAATGTTAACTATGATTAGACTAAACTAAACTAATATATCCTTCTTCTTTTACGGGGATATTCACCAGCCATCCACATGACTTCCACTTCCTCTCAGACTTTGGGTCCACCGCTTCGCTAATGTAATGAGTTTCTCACTCTTCCAGTCGCCTCGACGCGCAAAGGAATTTCGTCAATTGGTGTCTTGACTCGATGTTTGTGCTCGACATTAATACTTTCTAATGTCATCTTTAAAATCACTGATTGAATATACGCTCTCATTGGCAAATCCATCGACAGAGCTTTCAAACTCGATGTTTGTGCTTGACATTAATACTTTCTAATGTCATCTTTAAAATCACTGATTGAATATACGCTCTCATTGGCAAATCCATCGACAGAGCTTTCAAATGATTTCTATAGCACGTGGAGATAATCCAATGTCAAAACCACTTTTTTCCATAATCCTCCACGATACATATACTTTTTTTTGTTGTAGAACTATCATTTCATGTCTCGGTTTTTGTCACAGCAGACTGCCCTTGTTTTATAACATTGAACTTTTGAAGACTATCTACAAGACGGTAAGGCAGGGGTTCCCAAACTTATTCAGGTCATCGCCCCCTTTAACAAACTTTTAAAAAATATCGCCCACCAGGAAAACCTATGTGTAACGAGTTGGAAATATTAATGTGAACAATGATGGTGCAAAAAGTTAGACACAAGTTTCTCAATATTTGGGTTCATGTTTGTAAGCCTAATCCGTAGATCTCCTCTTTCTACAATGTCCAAGCGGTTTCTCCTTTAGCTGTGATACAATACTGAAGCCTCTCTCAATCAAATAAGAAGTGAGGAAAGCAAAAAAAAACAATTTTGATTTTTTCCATAACATAGGATATTTCTCAGGAATATCTTTTTTAACCAAAAATCTTGATACGACGGGTGTTTAATAGTGGGTTTAATTTCAAAATCGTTTTTTAACATAATTCATCTTGACAACAACATTCAAAGTCACATACATTCTGAAAGGGCTATCACCAATCTGGAACTAGTTCACATAAATCTTTGAAACGTCCTTTTATATCTTGTTCAAGAGTGATCAAATGTTCAATATAAATTTCAAAATCATCTTTAGAAAGGAAGTCTTTAAGACCGTTGAGACGTGGAAATTGGATTAATTCTTTCCTGCCAATATTCCTACAAAATAAAAGTAGTTTCGAAATAAAAGCAGAAATAAGTGACTTTGCCTAAATTAATTTAAAAAATAATTATGTTATGTTATCCAATTAAGTCGTGTCCGACCCTTGGAGATCTCATGAACAGTTTCTCCACTCTCCTCGATCCGTTGCAATTTGAGTAGCCTTGATATAGGCATTCCCGTGACGTCTTCGACCGTGAATAGCTACCGAGTCCTCGATCGACCAGGTCTTCTCTTCCCAGTAATATTGCTCAGCATAATGGTTCTTTCCAGGGAGTCAGAGCGGACAATATATCCAAAGAACGCCAATCTGTGTTTTACGATTCTTCTTTGTTTTTACCGTCCGTCTCCACCCGTTTGAGTACATCGGTGTTTGTTATTTTGGAAGTCCAAGGGATTCTTAGTAACCTCTCCAGCATAATACCTTGATTAAATTAATATCAGCAAATTGTAATTTCACAAGTTCATTAAACTTAGCAAAAATATCCGCTGAGTAAGCCACATCATGTTTAACGGATTCTGTTCTGGGCCAATTTGAGACGAATTGAGAAATTCTACAACAGTGCTGAAAAGAAAGAAAATCCGCGCCAAACAGTCGCCCTTTGATAACCACCGGACTTCAGTATGTAATAATAGTCGTATAAAATCTTCATCATTTTCAATACATAGCTCACGACAAAGACGTGAATTTAAAAAGTTGGATTTAATTTTGTTAATAGCAGAAATAACTGTATTGAGAGAGTCATGTAGACGACCATTTGTATTTTAGCCACCAGATGCTGTCGATGGATCACGAAATTAATAGTCCAGAGGTTGTCAAACAGTGTGCCGCGAGACAATTTCTAGTGTGCCGCCTGCCAAATACAAATTTGAATAAATTTATATACATTTTTTGACCTAATTAATTTAAAAAGATAAACAAATTAAAATAATTACTAAAATTAAAATAATCATTTTTATTATATATTAAATGACATTTACATTGGTTAACCCTTATTTATTATTTTTTTAATAACGTGCGAATCAACGTGCTTATGAATAAATCAGTTCATCTTTCTTATAAAGATTCTTATTTGTCATTTGGATTTATATGCAAAGATAAAAATAACCTACCTCGGTGTCTAATTGCATGGAAGTCTTGGCAAATGATGCTATGGTTCCTAGCAAACTAAAGAGACATTTTACTTCCAAGTATCCGGACTATTCCGAAAAATCTGTGGATTATTTTATCCATCTGAAAAAAACAACACAAGTATTATTTAGTTTTTACTATGAATCGTAGATCTAGTCAAATGATGTTCAGTGAACTTTTGTAAACATAGAGAATCATTGAAATGTTCATACCTGATCTCAGAATTGATAGCAAAACAACCAAAACCTCACACTATTGGTGAAAACTTGATAATCCCTGCTTGTCGTATTATTGCTCGGACTATGTTTGGTCATAAATATGAACAAAAAATAATGAAGATACCTTTGTCAACCATTCGATTTGATATTGATGATAACAATAATAATTAAGATTTCATATTTTTATTAATAAAAATTTGGCCATTAAATTACCAATTTTTGTACTTACTCCCGCGTTACCCATAAACACATGAATACTTCGAGTTCCGCTTGTGCTGTACTCTTTACTCTCCGTTTTAACTCTTTTCTCCAGCACTTTCCTCCAAGATCGTTTCCTCAGTTCATCCCTTTTATTTGCACAGTACAATATTTTTAAAAATCTTTTAAGCATCAAGGTCTTTTACTATGCTCAATAACAAAACTTTACTATTTATTGTTGCATTATCACAAAACTATAGTGATCCTCATTTCGATTGCTCTATTTTATATGAAATTGTTCTAAAGCAATACTTCAAGGTTAACTCCTTTTAACTTATATTTTGTCAATTCAAATTAATATCATCTTGCGTTAACCTGTGAAAACTTTTAGTTCAAGATTAAATTTTCCTTTAAATCCAAGTAGCCTTTACGAAATTCAAGATCATTGATTCTACCTTTTCACCAAATACCTAAGCTTTTCAAATAATGATATCTTCGGTAACAAAGCCATTAATTAGATCATCTTTAAAATTCATTCAACAAGTGAATTATCAAGTTGATGATGTTTACTACGTTCTTGACTTGTTAACCGTATAGTTTCAGTTTTTCAAATTTTGCACGGTTTTTAAGAATTTATAAAAGCGTCTAAATTCCAAAATAAAAATTCATTTTTATTTCACAGATATGGGATAATTCTGAGAGTCATTTTGATGTGTTTTTTATTTCACAAATCATTATTTGTGCAATAGAAATTTCAAATCTCTTCCTAACCACGTAGCACTGCAAGATTTAAATTTAAAATGTAAATTCATTTAAATGTAAAATAAAAACAAATAAATTAATCCGAAATTTTTAATAAATGTCTTTCGGATTATGAAGTGTCGGTTTATTGAAGCCTGTTTCTATGGAAAGTAAAATTTTGCTGACTCATCAAAAAACTCGGATTTTGAAGTTATCGAATTATTAAAGTTCGGATTAATGGGGGTTTACTGTATATTCCTCTAATTTTCATCCACATATTTTTCACTCGTACGTCCAGGAAAAGGAACTCACACAATTCTTGGGATATGATCTTAAGGTTAAGAACCTTAGAACAACCCGTTCCCGCAACCGAATAGACTTCCATTTAATGACAAGAGAACAATATCCCTCAATATGATTGGTGGATCTGGGACTTCCACTGATTAGGGGTTCTGACAGTATTCCCTTAGTTCAAGTAATTGGTAACATTTTTTATTGTCAGAGGTTCGGTTAGTATTCACGGCCGACATTATAGCGTCTATTTGGGTTGAAAAATCACATTTTATGGAGCGTGTAGATTTTCCCAAACACTTTCAAAAAGCCGCAACTTTAACCCACTTAATGGGTCGAAACACCTTTTAGTTATGTCTTTTGTTCTTCTTTCTTCCAAAGCAGTCTTCGCTGAAAAGCAACCACCATAACAAGCCAAATGAACAACTGTCCCAGTTAATGCATTTCCTTATACTGTTCTTAGCCAAAAAAGAGTTCATATTGTGCTCTCCACCAAAAATTAAGTACCTTTCCTTTCCCTTGCAGAAATGCGCAATATGGCCGAATTTTTGGCATCGGAAGCACCTAGTTACCGTTTTCATGTACGATTCAAAACGAACTCTTTGGTACCAAAGACCACCCCCCAGTCTCACAAGTGACATAGCTTCTTCCTTAGACTTCAAAGTTAATTTTCCAACAGGTAGACTGCGCCCGTCCTTCGTGAAATGTTGGAAAGAAAAACCGAATCGTAGAGTTTCTGTAAAGTCATCATTTGATATCCAAGAAGAAATTCTTTCACAACAACAGTGAAGTATATAGGACGAAAGTGGTAAAAACATGTCCATCAATACCAAATGGGGAGTTCAAACCAAAGTCATCGACACAAGCGTCCATATCCTCTTTTGAGGCAAATTCAATTGTGACTATGCCTGTTCTCCTTAGCATAATTCGTTCCTTACTCACAGTCGCTGAGTTTGGTAGATTGTTAAAACGTTTAATCCGTCCAAAAGCCATGTTTTAATTTCTAGATTCACTACAAGCGAATCATAGGTCAAGATAGACGAAACACTTTGTCCCGACACGACATCCACATATAGTTCATTGGTGGGTATTCCAATCCCCTTCTTGGATTTAGACTTTGCTTGCCGGTTTTATCTTCATTATCGAATTTCCCTTCTTGGTTTGTCGAAACTTTGCCACACATAACTCAATGATTATACAAACCAACACCATTTTCTCTCCTTGCATATAAAAACTACTTCCCTCGTCGATATGAGAGTGATGGCAGAATAATTAGACGAAAAGTATCTCAAGAAATCTTGAGCTTTCTCAGACACAGCATCCCTTAAAAGGTTTTTTTTCTCATGTCTTGACTGTAATCGCATTTACGTCCAAATAGTACACCCGGATAGCAGACTAGAAGACACTCTTCATCCCCGTAATGTATAATCAGAATGGAATTTTCTGAGATTGGAAATACGAATGGCGCTTGTCTTCTCGGTAGATAGGTTCAGAGCTCTTGTTCTGCATTAACCACAACACGGTTTTTTTCAGGATAAATGACCGCATCTCGACTGTGGGAAGTCTACCATAAAACGGTAAAAAAACTCGGGCTCTGAAGATTACAAATGACAGTTGATGGTAACCAGTCCAACATGGTAGCAAATCCAGGATGTCATATATCTCCGAATTTATGGAAGCCAAACTGATTCCGGCTAAGATTTTTTTTTGATTTACCAAATTTCAAAGTCTCTTGTGATTATATTCTCAATTATCTTTGGTAGTGAACAAATCGGAATTATGTCAGTTGTTCGAAGGGTTGTTCTGTGGTTCCCCTTTTTTTCTTCAATTTTGGAGTACAAGTATCGGATCCTACGTGTATTCTTGAAATACCAAAATAAAACTGCATCGCTAAACAACATTTTTAAGACATGGGGGTTCCTATATTTGTATCAACTAATGGCTCAAGTAATTCTCCATAGAATAGCAGCAAACGAGCACAGTAATATTCCCTCCCCCCATTTAATACAAAAAAGGCATAGGCTTCAACATAAGATGTAGTCTTCATTTATCAAACCCATAAAGAATTAATCCTCATGTTGAAATCGCATTTCCGATTTCGTTGACAACTCCCTGCCACTAAAAACAACCCGTTCGAAGAACTCGAGAGGAAAACGGAAGCCCAGTTGAAAACTCTAATTTCCAAGAGGAAATGCGAATCGTGAGAGGAAATGCGTTTTCGATTTTGAGAGCAGCCATACATATTTTTGTCGACCTCGTAGCTTCAATTATAAAAATATAAAGCCGTAGATTTAGACGTTATATCACTACTTCTAGTCGATATCCTAGTTTAAGTAGCCTGCATTATCTTGCAGCAAATGTACCACGATAGTCAAAATCCACAAATTACACAGATCGACACATAAAATGGTCGCACAGTAGACTTAACAATCAAGACATTACAGTTTTTTCTTATTTAGGATACAACGGAGGCAATGGTACCACATCTTTCTAATAAACCATCTCCTATCTACACTATAGACCTAGTTTTTTTTAAATACCAAATCTGAGTCCGGGGTCAAAAAGGGTTCTTTCTTTTTCGATTTTCGCTAGAATATGGAATGTGTAAATCTTTGTAGATTACTATCATTTGGTTACTTTAAGAAAGTCCTAATTACTTACACTTTTTTCCGTTTCTCACTGAGATTCTGGAGAGAAGCCAAAACCCTTGTCACTAAAATCGTTGTCAAGTAAAATTTTCCTTCTCTATCCCAGCAGTGACGTGGTTTTTCACTCATTTATTACCAAAATGCCCAGGAATGTTTGCTTACCCAAAAATCAATTTTTCCTAAAAAACAGATCAATTTTGTAGACTCTGCTTTATTTATTGACCAGAAGTTGCTAACTTTGAGACCTGTTGTTATTATGGAACAACCGCCAGTAAATATTGACTTCCATGTTTGAAGATAAAATATCCACGACTGGCATCTTCCTAGTGGTTTTATCCACTTCCCCGAATGGGACCCGTCCTTTTCAAGCATCATGTCCACTCATATTCAATTGTGAAAATTCCTCCACTGGAATATGAATGGTAGAGATGACGAGGAGGCACTGGTCTTATCCTGAGTTAACTGGGAGTTTCTTAAGAATTGAAGAAGGCAGAGAAGAAAGGAATTTTTCGGTTTGTAAATAGAATCTAAAGCTAGCAACACGTGCGATAACTCTAAATACTGCATGCCTGATCAATTAGAAGTTCATTCCTAGATGAGGTCTTCTCTTCACTTGAATTTTTACGTCACTATTTATGCACATAAAAATCACAGGACTCAAGACTCAATGAAACTAAGAGCAAGACCCCAGATCCTACCTCCATAAGACAGTTCCATTGTTCATAACAAAGGTTGTTACATGTCTTTTGAGTTTTAACCTCTCGGCGAACAGGTCAATAATTATGCCTGCGTAAGAACTGACCCAGTTGATTGAATGTAAAACGATTAATCCTAACGAGAAAGGAATGGAAGTGGTAAACTAACAGCCATATCATCATGAAGATCAATTAGCAATCAAAAAAGTAAATTACATTAAAATATGCAAAAAATCTTAAAATATGCGACCTTTGGAAATATAAATTAAACAAGACAGCGTATTTACTTTATTATGTCGGAGTCTATTGACAGAGATGATGATGGATTTGATGAGGAGACCCTAATTGAAATGTTATCCCCAGTCCAGGCGCCAGAAGGAGGCCACGGATGGTTGATCGTGTCTATCTGCTCGTTCATTTCGTTTTTCTACTCGTGATTAACTGGCTCGATTGGAATAATAATTAATGAAATAATTAATCATAGTTACAATATTACCTTAGTACATCCTAGCATAATTCCAGCTGCACTATTCTCGCGGGAAACCTAATTGGTAATCCAATTTGTTTTTATTTTAGCCTTCAGCTATTCTTCTTAAGTATACCACACCAAAGATTCTGGTGATAAGTTCAGGGTTGCTTTTGTCTATTTCGCTTATTTCAACATATTTCGTCGGTATATACGAACTGTATTTTCTGACAATATCGATATTACCAGGTATTTGTTTAATACACATTAGGAATTGGCTTTGGGATGGCCTTCTTCGCTTCCAATGCTCAACTCAGTGTTTATTTTAATTTAAGAAACGACCTATTGCCATCGCTGTTATTTCTGTTGTGCGAGGAATCGGTGCATTTGTCACCCCAATCGTAATCAAAAAACTATTCATCAATTTTACATTCAATTTGATTATCGCAATCTTTGGATCTTTCACTTCTATCATCTTATTATTGGGATTTTTTATTAGTCCCCCTAGACTATCACACAAAGACGGATCTGATGTCAAAGAATACGCCTCTAAAATGGTCAAAAAATACTGCCAAGACCATCAAAGTGAGGAACAGAGAGGACAAGAAAATGCCAAGCCTAAAAAGTATTTTTTGGTTTATCATCAGAAATGTTCAAAGAATAAGACAAAGATACACTTCCACCTGAAGGAACCGATTCAAGGTGATGTTTATGAAAATATGGATGTCAATAAAATGTGGACGAATTTGTTTGCAAAATTACGAGAAAAGAATAAATCTGACCAATCCATAGAAAAAGTAATGACTAAATGGCTAAAATGTGCATTATTGAATCCCGTTAATCGAATGGATATGCTTTTGGAGAATAGTCGTAAAACTATACCCGTGGATAGATCTGGCAATATTGGAAAATGTTCTAGCTTTCTTAAAACCAAAAATTCAAAAATCATACAAAAACCAAAAAATAGTCCATAAAAAAGTAAAAAAAACAGCCGATGAACCGAATAAGATATTTATTTTCTTACTCGCTTTATCTTCTTTTATATTTCATTTGGTGTTCAGAATTCCTTTAGTATTCACTCAAATGTACTACCTTGAATTGTCGGACAGAAATGTATATACTTCCATTTATTTTCCGGCATGTATTGGTGGGAATTTCTCGGTGTTAATATATAGGAATTGGGACTATGGTCGGGCAGTTGTTCTCCGCTTTTTTGTCGGTTAAGTTTAACTTTAAACCTTATCCAATGATGTTCATATCGATGGTTGTGTCCTCTGTGGCGTATTTGGTTTTCTCTTTCATTGGAGGTAATTTTACGGCATTAATTGTTGTCTGCGTTATTTTCGGAATATCTTCTGGTTATTTCCCGTCTATAAAACTTTAGGTGTGATTGGGAATACATTCCAACTGATCGTTTCGGATTACTCTGGAATGACTAATTTCACGTTGATTTATTCGATGGTAATTGTAAGTAATGGAATCTCTACCTTTGTTGGTCTCTACGTTACAGGTTAGATCATTAATTAAATAGGATTCATATATATTCGGCAACTTCTTGAATTCTCCATAATCTTTATTATTTCGTTCTTGATTAGTGTGGCTTCTACTATAATATATTCGGTGATATTTATTATTAAAAAGTGTTCACGAAGAAATAACTCGAGTACTCCTGAAGGGGACTGATAACAAGGCTTTCTTTATTATTTGATTTAGTTTGAGAATTTTTGTTTTTTCTATTTCATATTTGTAGTACTCTCCATAAATTGGATCTTTAGGAAAAGACTAACTCTGACTAACTCTAAATATTTTCCACCTATAAATGGAATATGTCTAGAGTATAGCCTCGCGAGTCCCACTCTGACAGCCACTAGGAGCAACCACCAGAAGCCATGATCTAAGGGGTTCTGTCCCGAAAACTTTTCGTTCAGGTAATATCCGTCCTCTGTTATACTTTATTATTGAGAAATAACTTTCTTCAATCTCAACGACCATTCCTTCACCACCTAAAATAATTTAAATTTTATCTCACCAATTTTCCCTCTTTGACGACGTGTTAGCGATAACATTACACGCCTATGACCAATCAACTGTTGTATGCATGACACATTCGAGATTTTCCTCACAGAGTTTCAGTGAAGAAATATACGAACCTAATCACCCCAGTTCCCTCTAATCATGTTCCTGTAACATTCAGTGATATAAATACCACCTCTCAATGGTTAACTAGGTCGACACTCTCCTTTATGCCAATACCTGTTAGCTACCCTTACTTGACTTAGCATGTCCTGGCTGATAACTTTTCTTTTGGCAGAATGTTAAATTCTTGTAAGAAGATGATAGCTTCTGTGTGATTTTGGGGGAGGTTGAATAATGTAATCTAATGTTTTTATTAGTGAGGAAAATGGCGTGAAATATTTTATTTAACAACCCACTACCACATTAAAGCCAAAATAATTATCACGTGATCCCGATGCATTCCAACAGAGACCTCATATTTGTTCGGTGTTCTTCCCTCGTGCCCGCGCATAAAGGTACAGGACGACTGACTGATTTTCGGGTCCACATTCCGTAATCTGGAGTCTTGGGTCATAAGGACTTCTAGAGTCATGGTTGGTTCGATGATCTTCACAAATCCAACGCTCCTAGACATGAGATTTATTTCAGTCCTCCGATGCATTCACGTTCCCTTAGGAAATTGGTGATCCAAGCTTGAGCTTCCCTGGGATCTCCGATTGAAGTATTTTTCTCGATAGTATCTTCTTGAGACTGAATCAAACTCTTTGTAAATATTTAAATTTTAATTAAAGTAATCGCGTTGGAGGCCTAGGTACACTAAAAAGCCAACGCACGTTAGACCTGGTGGCTTCTCCAGTTGTTCTCTGTTGCAATCGTAAGAGGCAACGCAACGTCGATTATGTCGGCGGGGTCCACTTTAAATGGATGGCTGTGCTAATTAATTCTTAATTAATTTAACAAATCTTTATTAAAGTAATTATTTTTAAATATATACTTTCTCACTAAAAAATATTATTATTAAAATCCCTTAAAAGTGGCTGTCAGATAATGCACAAGTACCCATATTGATTTAATTAAACGTGATTTTAATCGATTTTTAATTTTTCACCAAAATGCTGGCTTGGAAAAAGTTCCCTAAAATGCAATGGTCGCATACCCCGGGGGTTGCTCCAATTCGGACTATTTCGCTTATCTATGAATGTGATATATACATATAGAGAATCGTAGACAGAACACAATGACTACTAAATTTATTGCGTTAGTACAATATTGGCAATCAATTTGAGAATAATAAAACTAGAAATGAATCCTCTTTTCCTTTTGTCGTCTGTTTGAGAACCAGACTTTAATGACGTCTTCACTTACACTCAGGATTCTGGCCATTTCGACAATGGCTGAGTTCTGTGGTCTCTGATTGCTATGAAATTGTTGTTCAAGGAATAGCTTCTCATTCAGATTGAATGAAGTTCTCCTTCTCCGTTTTTTATGACATCCCCCAGTTTCTACTGGAGTGTTATTCTGATTTGGAAAAGTTATGGATTGGATCCATCCTTTGAAGATGTTCATGAGCCGTCTTTGAGTGGAAAGTGAAAGCTGATTTGACTCGAATCGACACACCGTCGTTTGGGAGATTGGAATTCCCTTCCTCTCCATCAGATTACCAACATCAGTTTGAGTGTACCCGAATTTCAACCGTTCCTGCTTGAAGAATTTTGCAAAAAGTCGAACTTCTTGATTCATCAGTTCTGCGTTTATTTCCGGGTTTTTTCTGTAAAGTGAAAAAATTGTAAATTTTGCATTTTCTAAGACATTTGTTGGGAGATTCGAACCAGTTTTGCCGTGGAAGAGCATAAAATTGACTAATATTAGAATATCCAGTGAAGTGATGTGAGTTCATGTTTACCGTAAGAGTGAGTAAGAACTAATAAATAAATTATCTGCGCCAATAAGTAAGAATAGAAGTGTCAAATGCGTTGGTACTATAATCTCAGACGGGGAATTGATTTGTCATACTTTATTGGTGGTTTGGTTATATAAATAGAGCGTGAATATATTTAATCAATATTTTGTAGTTTTATTTGCTTTATTAGGTGGTAGTGGTTTTCTTATCGATTCCACTAGTGACGATTACCGTTATGGAAAAATCTTCCGTCTAAGTATGTAGTTATGTCCGTGACGGTAGGACGTCTGACAATGGAAGAGAGCGGGCATACTTCTACTCCTTTTTTCGAATGTGGAAGCCTAGATAGACTCAAGCATGGAGCTGGTTGGCAGAAGCAGATCTTCCCCTTGGGTTCTTTCCTTGGGTTAATTAGTCGTTTGAAGGCAGATAGTCCTGTGAATAAGAAACTCTGCATTTAAAGACACAAATCCATAATGTGACGACCAAAGATGGACCACTTTTATTAGGTCCTGACCCCTTTCACTCTCTTTAGTGGCTACCCCCTATAGATATTACGTTTTGTTAACCACCGGTTCGTTTGTTCTAAGAGACTGGGGGTAAATAAAATGTGGTAGCTTAAAGATTTTTAGGGTGTCGACAAATTAACAGTAACGCTGAGTGACTAAGCCATTGAGCAGATTAATATCATAATCTAGCCGATTAGCTGATCACGTGCGTGGATACACCAACAATAGCCTCTACATTACCCAAACTCTGTATAGGGATTAAAATTTCCTCGCCTTAATAATTCCAATTAAAAGAACTTGGGGGATCGCCTGAAAAATTAAAAAATAAAAATCAATAAAAATTTTGACTTTATTATTATTTTAAGCACTTATCGCCTTGCAATAATGGTTATGGTTTCAGGGCAGACCATTCTACAACGACTCATTTGGGTTCTATCTCCCAGTTTATTACTTACGGCTTCAACATGATAACTCAATAACGGACGGCCTTAGTATCCATCGATATACAGGAGGCCTTTGATTCTGTTCAGGGGAAACTCCTAACGCAAAAGATTTATAATTCGAACTTACATCCCAACATCAAGCTATGGCTGGAAAATTTCTTAACTGGCGACGCGGAAGGGTCCGTTTGTCTCGCTCGCGGTTGAAACGTCTGGTTCCCTTGCGCCAGCGATGTTTTAATTCTTGAGTCGTTTAGGGAATCATATTTCTACATGAACAGGAGATCCACGCTGCTGGCAATTAAAGCGAATCTTGCCATCCTGAAAGGGAATAGCCACGCAGTCAGGGAGGCCGCTGTATGACTGTCTCTACTTTAATTTGTGTTAAAAATAAATTGATCATTTAGCCACTCAGTGTAGATCCATGCTCTGCCACGACTATGTGTGGAGGCATAACGAGGTAGTAAAGAGTCTTCATCTTCTACTATGCAATAAGTATGGTATTCTCCACACCAGAAAGTTGCGGACTCATAAGGTGCAATCTGTAGTAGAGAACACCAAGGTCCAAATTAAGGTAGACAATGTGATTCGAACCTCGGTGTTAGTCAAGCACAATAAACCGGACATTGTGGTACACGATGAGGAGTCTGACCAAGTCCTTATCATAGAAGTTGGCATTACATCTCAAGAGCGTTTGCAGACTGTGGAGAAAAAAAGAAGTATGATTTGCTTGCAAACGAGATAGGGAATGCTTGGTTGCAAGGTCCTCGTTATTCTAATAGTAATGACGTGGGAAGGAATTGGAACAATGTACCACAAGGTGTAGATAGGAAGATCCATGCCTATCTACAGTCCACTGTATTAGAGCGGACCCTAGAGAGCCTGACACTGGAGTATAGGAGGCAGAGCCTGTAGATCCCATATGGGCAGAGGGTTCAATTGGACAGAATTGTTTCAGCAACCAGAATCGAACCTGCCTGAGGAGACTGGCGAACAGGCAGGAGAAGAAGGTTGTTGATTATTAAATATTGACTCTTTATTTTTGGTTATATAAAGTGGGGGTTTTAAAAATAAAAATTATTTAAATTATTTTTTAATCTAAATAAAACCGAATTAACAGATGTAAATATATGACTTGACTTTACCGTTGACTGAGACTCATAAACTTCCTGGGTCGTTCCAGGCATTACAGATTGTCTTTTCGAACATGATTTCATCGGGTCTCGCAAAACATGGTGAAAAATTAGTTAATAAACAGATTAATAGGTATTAGTTAAGATCCCGTTACTTAATGTTAATAAACTAAAGAGCAGCCAACATCCCCAAAATCTAAAATAATAACAAGGGGACCATTATCGTAGAAATAGCCCCCGAGAACATATAAAAGTAGGATTGGTATTTATTTATGAGAATTAAAACTTTACGGGAGCATCCCTTTAAATAAAAATGAGGCAAACACAGTCGTAAAATGTCTTGGTAGATGGTTTAAAGCAGCTAGCTGGTATCGTAATATACTCACTGGCAGATTCACTACCGCAACACTGTAAGGTGCTCTGCCAAAAGTCGATATCTGATTTGTATTTCTTATAATTTTCAATTGCCCTTATAAAGTTGAGTTTCAAGGCTTCCACGACCTAAAGTGAATAAAAAATCAACTTGGCCCTTTTTATACATAACAAGGAGAGCAATTGCCACAAAACAGAGACAAATCGTCAAAAGTATCCCAATGAACTAAATAGAGTCGAATAGTGAACCACGAATCTTAGATGTTTTCTTTTGGTGAAACAAGCAAGTCCATAGAACACACCAAACACGCAGAAGATACCAATTCCGAGAATAATGAGTCCAAAAAATTTAAAGTTGTTAATCGCAAATATTTGGTCTTTCATGTAGATAATCAGAAGTTTTATTCCAACAAAAAGAGAGGCAGCCGCTAACGTCTACCATTCGTAACCAATTTATACCCCCAAAATGGCTATATTTAGGTAAATCAATGCTGCTCTAACCGACATTGAAACATAATGCCGATTTCACATAATTTATACTAAATGAAATCTTATAAGCCTATTTGTACAAAAATTTAGAATATTTACTATTTATTAAACACAAGACGTGTCTATAATAATGGTGGTTGGTTCCCCCGCTGGCTACTTGGTTAAAGGATCCTCTGCTCCGTTCTTCCTTCGTTCAAAAAGTGTGACGATTTTTGATCCACCAGCCTCAGGGAGACCCAGGATGGTACCAAACTCCACTTCACTGGACCATTCTCTAAAAGGGTTCCCACAACCGTGGGTCTGAATGTCCCCCTCCTTCTGAGACTGTGGGAAATAGATACACTTATTAGTTGTTAATCTCCTTTTCGGTGTATCCGAGGTTGATAGAGATCTCCGAGAGTGAATTATTATTCGACAACTATTTGGTGGAGATGCCATTTGTCGTTTATCGGTAGAATTTCATTGATAAAATTACCCACCGCAATTTCAACCCAACGACTAATTAGCGTCCTCAAATTCTACCAAGGATGCATAGATTCGACTTGTACTAATCAATATTAGCCACATTTGAGGAAAGAAGGATTGTAGAGACACTGTGGGGATTATAATCTTAACCCCGCTAATATGGGACTCCCAATATTATAATGTAAGAGACATTTCGATTCGCATTAACTGGTTATTCTCCTACTATTCAAAAATACTACCATTAAGGAGTAGGTTTTTTAAGCCAAAGCAAGTGGGTAGTAAGCCGATTAAGATATATTTATCATGTAATGCTAGATTCCTCACATACTATGGACGGCCCACTTCCTCAGTTGAAGATAAAGTCGTTAACTAAAGAAATTGAAGACGAGCTAGGACAGGAGTAGAGATGGCTTGTCTTGTAGTTGCTAAGGGGACCACAAAAGTACAGCAATGAGGTCATTTTTCTATTTGTGTTGATATAGTCTTTTAAAAAATAATATGGTGGCTACAGCGAAAGCGCTCAATTAAGACTCCAACTTCCCAGGGCAGGAACTTTTTTTTTATTATCGATTTTAGGTGATGGAAACCTCGTAAGTTTATTACAACCAGGAATTTTGATGACGTCTTTGGAAACTCAACCGAGAATCGTCTTGAAGCGGGAATGAGAGGCCTCTACTTTCGTTTTGAATGCAATGATAGGTATGATTATTAGTTTTCACGTCGGCAACTTGTTTGTGGGGAAAACAGATTACAACTGTAGTCGACAGGCTTGACTTCTTTTCCTTATAAACAAAATCCATGTAGCTTGCTTGGTCGTAGCTATGCGACGTGGGGAACCTACCGTTCCTATACTTATTTGGTTTGGAGATGACCAATTTCAAAGAATTGTTTTCTAATTATTTATAAATTACATTTTTTATAAATATTAATTATTTTTAAATAAAAATTTTAAATTTTAAAACGTGAAGTTTGTCGTCTTGTGTGGAATGCCAAAATTTTCAGATTTCGGATTAGATCTGAGAATACTGAAAGCAATTGAGGACCTTGGCTGGACAGAACCTACGCCAATTCAAGACAAAACTTTATCCTACTCCTCAACAGGACGGGATATTATTGCCCAGGCATGTACTGGCTCTGGTAAAACTGGAGCTTTTCTCCTACCCATCATCCAGTATGCCTTGATCAAAAGTCTAACGAAATAGTGGCCATAATTCTCGTCCCTACAAAAGAAATCGCCCACCAGACACACACAGATTCTCAAAGTATTTCATATTTTGACTTCAGGAACTAACTAAATACGCCAAGAAGTTAAATCTGTGAATCTTTCAGGGGAGTCCAAAAAACTTTTGACTTCCTATCAACCATCCATAGTTATTTCAACCATATCCTGCATGTCCGAACAATTTGAACACGAGAAACCAACATTAAAAGATTCTTTTCGCTTCCTTATTCTGGATGAAGCTGATCTGAGTCTCTACCAGCCACAGAGGCGAGCACAGCTTATCCGTCTAACGTATTGACGTATTTCTAATCGAAAGGTCCCAATTTCCGTCCAATCGTCAGACCTTGATGACTTCTGCTACGATGGTTCTGCAGACTGAGTGGGTTAAACAACTCGGGGTTCGGAATCCAGTGACTCTAAGTCTTAATCGAACATTTCTACCTCCACCTAGCCAACTATCTCAACATGTGGTCTGGTGAGTTGTTATGGGTAATTTCAGCTGTGGTGTCAAGGAGAAGTACCAGGTCCTCGTGGCCTTGCTAAAGCTGAATATTATCGACCAGAGACTTCTGATTTTCGTCAATTCAGTCAACAAGTGCTACCAGTTTACTGTTTTAATGACAAAGAATGAAACTTCTGTTGAACAGTTTGCCATTAAAAGCTGTGTTCTGAACTCTGAGATGCCCCTGGCCTGCAGAATCCATACAATCGAGCAATTTAACAGAAGAATCTATGACATTGTGATCGCCTCTGCTGGACGGACACTCTCTCCTGTTGAACAAAGCACAGCTAGGGGAGTGGATTTCAAGAATGTGGCCTTTGTCATCAATTTTGACTTCCCCGATAGCCACGTTGCTTATGTGCACAGAGTTGGAAGAACAGCTAGAGGAAAAAGCAAAGGTGTGGCGTTGTCGCTTGTGAGTCCTGGAGAGATGAATTTACTAAGTCTGTGACTGAAAACCTTAAGCAAGATTCGTTGGTCCCCTTTCCATTCGATATGAGAGATGTGAAGGGATTCGAGTACAGAGTTGTTGCAGCTTTGGGTGCAGTGACTAATTTGGCTGTGAAGGAGGCCAGATTGAGGGAGATTGGGGCTGAAATGCTAAACTGTGAAAAAATAACTGTAGTCCTTGAGTTTCACTTTAGAGTTGTTTGGATGAAAAGTCGCACCTGATTGGTCAGTTAAGACACGACGGATCAATAGGATGTGTTGATATGGGAATGGACGTAAAGCACGTGCCTGAATATATTTGTAATTGCTTGGTTTATTGGTAGTGCCGAATGAGTACAAGGATGCTGTACTGAGGAAGACTTTTAAGAAAAGAAGACATCGAAAGGGTGGGGCTGTAAACTATAGATCTGTATTTGTTGTTGTTTACGGTAGAATAAAACGAATGTATTGAAGAGTCTGAGGATCAACAAATGAGTGCGATTTTAATATTTTTATTTGATTTATGTTAGTTATACCACGCCTTAAGTTTGAAAATTAATGGTCAAATATAAATGTGGCGATCCTAGGCAGAGAGGGGCTCAGACAACATTTATTAGGGCTATGCAACTATAAATTATGTCTCTATTGTATGTCTAGAGGAGCTAAGTCTTCTCTATCCTCCTTTTGATTAATTCATATCATTTACGAGGGGACTCCTCACAGTAATTACATCTTAATTCTACAGCTATGCACTTGTCCTTTAGCCGCAATGTGTTTGGTAAAGGACTCCGGTAGTGTGTGCTAGCTAAAAATGCAGATTGTTTTTTTCCACGAGTAAGTGACCATGTGAAAATAGAGGTTAGGAATTCGACGTATGCCCATGTTAGGCTAACACGTGGTCTATAGTATCAAAATATTTATTCATGAATAGGATCCATACAAACTTAATGATTCTAATATATTTTTTTAGAAGGTGTGTGGAAAAAAATATTCTGAAGGTGTGTGGAAAAATACCCTAATATCTAAGAAATTTTGAACCAGTCATATAATCTGAGACTACCTACCAAATCCCTTTATTTTCTGGAGTGCAACAAGGAGACCCCTTGGACCCCTATTATTCTGCCTTGCAATCAAAAGAATCACCAAACTTCATCTTCGCCCCTTAACCTATGGATCTGGATGAAGCAATCCTTTGAGATCCCCCAGATACTGTCTTCTACAATTTGGAATGGTTGATTCCAGCCTTGTCAGAAGCTGACTTGGAATTAAATTATGATAAATAAGAAATATCCAAGTTATGACTTTCCTTTTCACCGATCAGATTCGTCGGGCTTGGAATAGACATTTCTAACAGGATGAGCAGTGTAATAATCGCCTGATCAATTTCTGATGGTTCCGAGTTCGAATCTCGCTGCTGTAAATTTAGGTCGAAGGTTCCACGCATCTACGATGCTCCTGGACGTTATCATCAGAGACTCAACACTATGAAACCGGATTGTCTCAGAGACACACACAAGCAAGCAAGATGTTAAGAACACTCTAAATGTCTTGGATCAGGAATTCTCAAATGCGGCCCTTGAACATTTTTGTTATTTTTATTTCTGGATTAATTCAACATATGCGAGTCTACCTTCTCTAAAATGATGAACATAAAGCGAAATACGGATATAAAATGACAAATATTTATTCACCTAAGTGACTTATCAAGACTTTCATAAAACAATATAACGACTAATTATAATGTTTTGATTAAAAATAAAATTAATCTTTTCGTCCCTGACCACTTGGCCCTTGATCTCAAAGTCATGAGAACTCCTGTCTTGGATTAATGCCTTGGATTAGTTAGCATGACTGTTCTTTACTTCATTAATAAAGTGAGTTTTCTTTAAGGCTTAAGCTGAGATGAGTGATGGAAACAAGTCGTCGGTGGAAGGGCTGAATTATTATAGAAATGTCTCCCTGCCCTTTGATACCCTTGTCAAAAGGATTCTACACTTCTCAGAACGACTAGACCAGTGGTTTTTACCTTTTTTAAGTCAGCGCCACCTTTTGATACAAATTTGAAGCTTCAAAATTTCAGCGCCCTCTATAGATTTAATTTTTTTGCAATTCCGGATTTATTCAGCCATTTTTTAAAGTTGTACGTCGAAACTGTTTCCATCATTAGAGTGCGATTCCAATTGACCTAATTTTAATATTATCAAATATTACTAATGTATAAATTTATTTATAACAATAAAATCGTTCTAAAGTCCAGCGGATATGATCGAGTGGCTGTTACCTCTGACTACTGCCAGGGATATCCTTTGGAAAAGCCACTCGGTTTCCAGGGATGATGGGAAGCGACCCGATGGAATTACTGTCTTCCCCTTCTCTCGGGGCAAATGCTTAATTTGGGATGCTGCCTGTACTGACAGCTTTTCCCAGTCGAAACTTTTGAGGTCGGCAATGAAAGCGGGAGAGGCCGCCCGTTTATATGAAAACTCAAAAATAAAGAAATACAGCAGTCCTAAACCGTTTCCATGTACAGCCAGTGGTCGTCGAGACGAGCGGAGTCTTTGGCCCCAAGACGGTCTCTTTCCTTAGAGCACTTGGGTGTCTATTGACCAAAGCCTCGAGGGAGCGTCGGGAAACCGAGTGGCTTTTCCAAAGGATATCCCTGGCAGTAGTCAGAGGTAACAGCCACTCGATCATATCCGCTGGACTTTAGAACGATTTTATTGTTATAAATATTACTAATTATTTTTAAAATTAAAAAGTTTATTAAAAAACTTTTTTGTTATATAAAAACAATTTTAGTGAATAAATTACGCTTGTTGCGCCATGTGGTGCTGCGTGGCTAATTTGTTTAAGTTTTACGTTTGTTTGTCTGTTTCTCTTCTCTCTTCCTATTAGAGTGGCGTCATGTGATCCACCTGTCCAGGTGGCGCCTAGTGCCTGCCGGCTCGAAAAAGGATCATTTGCTCTCCTATACTCCATTGGAGGGGTTTCCACAACTGCATGTAATGGACGTCTTACCCTTCATGCTGATTCCGGGTGGAAACTGGATACACTTAATTTGTTGTTTACTTTAACTTCTTTCTCGGTGTTAATAAATTAATTAATTTTAGTGACTGCCCTGTGCTTGATGAGAATTTGTCAATCCCTTTATTTCAGATTCCATGGTTGACAGACAGTCTCAAATCTCCTCTATACACAATTTGTAATTTATTTTTTTGTCAAAATATCGGAGACTGCACTAAATCCTCTTTCAACTAGATATACTGAAGGAAATGCTATTATAAGCTTTTCGATTTCATTCCACAATTGAAGATTTTTTTTCTAAGTAATCCTGAAATTGTTGATATCTATATTTGCTAAATACAACTTTAGCTTCAAAGCCACATTTTAGACTTATAGATTTTCTGTTATTTCTGGAGATATATTAACGTTTTCAACTTTAAATGGATTTATATATTAAAAATTTAAATTTTCTGAATCTTTAAAGAGAATTTTCATGTCGTCCTTTAACTTTTATAGATGCAAACAATCACAGTCTGAATCCGTTAATTTTCAACCTAAAAAATATTATTACGAAATATAAACCCAAATTTTTGTAGTCTTGGAAAATTAATAAAAATCTTATTTTTAGTATTGTTTTCAGGCCGGGTGGCATAGTGGTTAGGTGTCGGGCTAAGTGACTTATGTTACGGGTTCGATTCTCGCTGATGTTCACCTGGTGGAAGGTTCCACGCATCTACGATGCTAAAAAGGCTTGACGAGTGACTCTGTCATCAGTGGACTCTATGCGAAACTGGATAGTCAAAAAGGATCCACACACAAGAAAAATAGAAGTGAAGATCGTTCCTTGGTTTTACGATTAGTTAAAATTAACTGTTCTTTACTTAAATAAAGTGTGTGCCCTGCCTATGCCGAGCTAATACCACGGCTCCGTGAAAAAGGCTGTTATTATTATTATTGTTTTCATAAAGCAATTATTTTTCAATAAAAGGCATGACAATACCTTATTTATTAAAGCTAATATTTACTTGATTGATTTATAAAAAAATCTTAAGATGATTTAACAGTCTTGAGGGCTTTATTCCTTCATTTGTAAAAGTACACACAGAAACACAAGAAAAGTAGAATTAACTAGAAAAGCACGTGATAATGATATATAAAACCTAATGCAAATATTTATAATAATAAAAAATTAAAATTCTACAGGGCTGTCGAAGGGGCGGAAAGAAATTGAAGAAAAGTCTGAGTTCGGTCCTGTTCCTATAAGAATCTGATTTTCCACGAAGGAATTTCTATTTTTCAGTTTCACGGGGTTAATGAAATCGGATTGTGATCTGTTAGGAGGTCATAGAAATCGTCCCAGTATATTTCTAAAACCAGGCTGGGGGAGCATAATGAGATGTCAGGAGAGGTGTCAAGTCCGCATTGGCAAGGCTTGGTAAAAGCCAACCAAGCTGAATGGTGGACATTAAGGTCTCCACAGAGAATAACACGTTCAATTTTCCCACTAATAATGGATTCTATTTTTTTCCGCAAGCACTGATTGATAAAAGAATCGTGACCTTTCTACTACCGAAACAGTCTTCACTCGGAGTTACAAATAATTTTGACGGTATCCTTTTAATAAATAATCCAGTCTTGTCGCGATTAAAAATATTTTGAAAACCATATTCTTTTACGTATTCATCATAGTTTGCAAAAAACATACCAAGCGAAAAAACATCGGAAGTTTTTCTCTCCACTAATTGTCTTAAATGACAACTGATGTCTTTTCTTAAAAATTTTCCAACCAGCCATTGGACCCTTTGAACGTCGAAGTAATTCAACATCCTTGCTACTTTAGAAGCAATATTTTTAAAAAAGGACCGGACACGGGAATAAATTCCTCCCTTGTCTTGGTCAAAGCCTAAAAAACAATTTTATCCAATATTTGAAATAAAGTATTATGAGAGCATTGATTTTTTGGAAAATCTGTTAGAACAGTTCCAGTATTAAAAAATAAAGATATTTTTTATACGTGATGCAGCGCCAAAAAACTGAAATTACTAAACAGCCTTTACTAATTTTGTATTTATTTGCAATATCTCGTTCAGTAAGATGTTCATTTTCACTTATTTTCTTAAATTTTAATCCTTGACTCAAGACTAAGCTTACGAGTCATAACCACAAGAATGCAAAAATTACACGAGGGTTCTAATTAATTTTAATATTAATAGCAAATGTATATAAATTAAAAATCCAATGCCCCACTTAGAGGTTCCAATAATTTCCAAATTTGGAAAATACCGCATAAAAATTATGCCATTTTCAAACTACCCCAAAATAGAGGTTTCCCAAGCCATAGGTCTGCCCAAATGGAAGTCATACTGTATAAGTTTACGGTGGTAAAACGAGCTATGTCCATTGAATTGGTGATTAGGAAATTGCGTTGGTCAAGAGACTTTTTGGGTGGTCTATTGATGTTCAACTGGACGATCATTAACTCCAGGTGGGTTGGGTTCAATGTCGCACACTTGATCAAAGAAGTCAAGAAAGGATATTCCAGTCCTCGTCTGTAGCCTCTACCAAGTGAACGGAAGAGATGGAGCCTGTTGGGTGCAATGATAGGCAGTTTTATCCACAAGGAGGTGAAAATAAGGTTTGCACAAGGAATTAGTTACCCCGTGGTTAAGGTTGAGTTTTTAACCTCTTCTCAAACTATAATTATGCACACTAAATGTATTCATCTACTCAAAACGGTCTTAACTTCTCATCCCCATTATAATTGGACTCGCTTTTAGAAATAAGGAAGCACTAGATGCACCAATGTTGGGGTCCGAATTCTGCACGGCCCAAATTGAAGGATCTCATACTAGACTACCTAGAAGAGGAAGAAGTAAATTGATAGTTAATTCTCGAATGTTCTATTAATAACGCAACAAGAAAGGAGATTCTGACTCAATAGTTCATCCAGAAACTTGCCCCACGATATTGGGGGAGGGAACTTTTTCTTTTATCTCCCACACTAGTTAAAAGTCTAATAACTGCCACGAATCATTAAAAATAGACCAAAGTGTTATATTAGAATCACAAAAAATCAAAGAAAATCCTAACTATTCAGCACATTTTGCTGATACAATTCATCGACGTCCTGAAAACAGATTTGAGTATATCCATCCTTAGTAACAGAGTACACTACAGTAAGCTACTCCCACAACCATTAACGTGTCCTCCACTCATCGTATCAAAGTAGGCTGCGTGGGAGGATTGCCTCCTTTCCCAGTTTGACCGCTTCCTCAAAGCTCATATCGGGTCCTTGTACTTGGAGTCCATCACAGCGTACGCATACGGGGACCCTGATCCGTAGCCACCCACGTCGACTCCAAACGGACACCAGTGTTCTCCACCATATAAATATGGAACCCTTTCTCGTCACAACCAACAACCGTGGAACCTGAAATAAATCTCTCCCAAACCATACTAAGTCCATATCCCTTGTAGTTGTAGAGCGAATTAGCAAGGATCATGGAAAGGGCGGCCACCGAGATCTGTTTCTTGTGTTTGAGTTCGTAAGATCTAAGCCTTAGGAGAATAAGGACTGAGCATGGGCGGTCATCATTTTCAGCCAAAATTGACAGTCGGCTGCTCCTCCAGCCATCGTGGCGATTATGTTTTTTGTAACTGGGATAATTTTTTTCACTGTTTGAAGATCCAATGACTGCTCCGGCAGTAGCACGTGAGTCTGTAACACCATGACGCCGTCTCTGTATTTGAAAGCCATGGTTGTAGTGCCGTGGAGAATTTTTGATTTGAAGATTTTACTAGTCTGTGGATTTATTCTTTGCTTTTCTATTCCTTTGAAATATAGTGACGGCATTTCCTGCATATCGTCAAAGACATTCATCTCTAATTTTAAATAATCACCACAGGAACCGATATCGCCCCCCTTATTATTTAAATATTTAATTTAATTAAAATTACATTTAATGCTATTTAAAATAATATTTTAATTTCCAAAAAATGAAAATCTATGTCCAACGAGATACTGTTAATTAATAGATTAAAACTTTTTTAGCTAATACTAAAAAAATGAAAAATTAAACATATCCAGTGAATCAGAATCTCTACCTGCTCCAAATATTAAGGAAGCTAACAACCTGTTGAAGTATTACGCCTCTACAAGTCACAAAGACTTTTCGGAGACTCACTACTAATTGATACCTAGACCATCTTCATGGCTTGGACTTTTTACGCTTGATGAGGTTACTCGCAGTAAGATTGATGAAGAAGTCATATACGTCTGGTCCAGATGGTATTCCTGGAATTCAAAGCATCTTGGAGAGATTATTATCATATCGATTACTTCAATCTTTACTTTCTCCTCAAACACGGACGCTTCCGTAGTAAATGGAAGAACTCACATAACATACTTGTCTTAAAACCAGGAAAACCGAAATCCTCACCTTCATCTCACCCCAAAATCCGTAACCTGTGCGCTATAGCGCCTCATGGAAAAACTCGTGCTTTGGAAAATTAAACCTAATTTGCGCTCTTATTACTACTAACATGGATTCTGATCAAAACTTCCAATTTTTTCGGAAGGTTTTGACTAGCCTAAATGGCATCTACCGACTGTATTAGTCCCGACTTTAAAACGACTGATAGACAATTTTCTTACCGGACAAAGGGGACGGGTGTGTATAGGCCATTCAAGATCCCGTCTCATCACGAATGGTGTCCCTCAGGATCGACCTTTCTCCGGCGCTTTTTACGTAAACGACTTACCCTGACCTGGAGGGTCGGAATCATTACTTCTAACATATGCTGGACGATCGAATTATTGCGAACAGTAAAAATACGTGGATATTGGCTGAAACGACCTGGAGGCTTGGTTGACTTCAAACCGACTTCCAAGAGATCATTAAAACATTTCTAAACTCCAGGATCCAACCGTCACACGAATGTGCTACAGTCTTATACTACCTGTTCTTGAAGCCGACGGTGGAGTATGACTCCTGGGCTTACGTAATTTTCAATTTCAAACTTCTATAGGATAAATTTCCTAAGAACAAAAATGGTCCATAACCAATTTCTCTGCTCAATTATTCCTCCCATTACTCGACAACGCGGCAATCCGGAATAATGGTTCAGGCATCATCACTTTCTGCGGCTCGGAGTCCGATCGCTTCTACCAATCAGCGGTAAATTGGGAAAAAGCCCACGCCTCTCCAAATTCTCATGAAGAAGGAACGTCGTGGATTCATAAAGCTGAGGGTACTATGGAGGAGCACAGCGAAAAGCTCCCGATCCTGATGAGGTCTTAATTAGTTGGTTAACTCCTTCTTTCTAGGTGTTCCCTTTTTTCGGCGTTAGATAATGGTAACTCCCAACGAAATCCTTTTTTAGCCAATACTAAAAGTCTAATCAATTCTTAGAAGAGCTCGTTGCCCTATGGGATCTTAAGACTGAGGAAAAGACCAACAAAGAGAACTGGGGAGAAACAGGGTTTTTATGCGTAGATAAGAGAGATACAGTCCGACTCGATTTGGAACACCATAAAAAACAACAAATTTTATGTGTGGTATTGGCAAAAATGTTCAACTCTACTTCCAAATCCAAATTTCTTTTTCTTGTTTAACTGTAGTTTCTTCATAAACGAGTAAAACTCAGGGAGTCCGGAGGGATATCTAAAATGGATTCTTCCAAATCATTAATTTTTTGAGGGTTCCTTTTCTGTTTCATTTCTTCTGATTCACCATTGAATTTCACCGTAGATTGCTTCCTCATGTAATAATTCCTCCAACATTCTGGTACGTTTTCATCGCTTTGATCGTTGAGATTGATCTTTGTTGTAAAAGTGATTTTTATCTTTTTTTTATTTGAGCTATAGTTCCAATTCGTATTCTTTATCGACTTCTCCGTTCACTCTGGGATCTTTTAATTGCAGAGGACTTAAACAACCTTACAAAAAACACCAACTGGCATGCGATCTAACAAAATACGACGTCTCTGTCTGCTGTCTATAAGAGACAGAAACGACCGTACAATGCACAGAACTGTTTAGAAAATTTCACCCTTTTACTCTCTCATCGGCCTGCTGACATTATGGTTTCGGATTGCAGTCCATCAGGACCTGATTCACTGTGTTACAAGAGTGTGGGCAGCATCTAACATTATAATGGAAATGGCGGATAACTTAGACTACCTAAGAGAACTAACGCGCAACAGAGGATCATAGTCGGGACTGACGGAGAGGATGATTAGGAATACGGCACAAGGGAAAATTAACTAATTTTATGTTTTCTCGGAGTGCTTTTAATAATAATAGTTCCAATGCTCGTTCCGAACTTTTGTGGTAAGAATCTGTGAGAATAGGTTTTTTGATAAGAGAAGAGCGTTTACAAGTTTTTCTTGGTATTTTAGGCTCATTTTAAGAGCGCTAAAAATATATTAAGTCAACCCATTAAATAAGTCATAGTTAATTAATTTGTTCCACGTCGAGGTTTTTATCTGAAAGAGTCTTTTCAATTTCTTCAGCAATTTTATCAAGTGTTGAATAATTTAGGATGTTCCAAAAATCAAGGTGAGTTTTTTCCTTGAATCGTGTAAGTAAATCTTTTCGAATTCTTTTTGACATTGCGTAAAATACTAAAACCTCTAAAATTTCAGAAACCACACTTTCTAACTCCTTGATCACTACAGAAAGTTAATCTCTTCTCCTGTACTAGTCAGTCTTCAATTGTGCATCAGACCAGATACATCGGTTGATCTCTGGAAGCGTCTGTTTTTGGTTGTTACTTTCCTATTAGCCATTGGTTTCTTGCACTTGAAAAAAATGGAAGTAAATTATTAAGTCCTACGAATTTCTGAAGAGGTTATCAATATCTCCTGAGTCAGTAACCTCGTCCATGCTCACTGAAGAAGGAACTAAATCGACATTCAATAAAAAAATGGTCACGACCTCAATTTTCTGACCAATTAGCCATTTTATGGTTTTATTTATTTACCTCCAGTCCTTTTAAGTTAAGAACCGGTGGCTAACAAGAGAGTAACAACCAAGAGCGGAGCTTCCAAGATCCATCAGGTGCATTTGATACGAAGCATAACTTGAAGGAAGATCCGGATAAGCTGGCTTCAGAAAGCTGAAAGAAACAGTGAGGAAGGATTGCCTAATTCTGTGAGAAATAAGGACGTAAACCATATGGCGACCGCGCAGAGGCGTCAAAGTGGACAAAAACTTCACGCGTATAGAAGCTTCCCTTCCGGCAATTTTTGGAATTGGATAATTGGTCTTCTTTGTTTCTGTCTTGGAAAAATATATTATACTAAAACAATCACAAACCCTCTAATTAACTAGTTTATTAAATTAAATGATCAGAAATTTATTAAATAATTATTAAATTATTTCCATTAAATAAAATACGCGCTATCGACTAATCCTCTCTCGTTGAATAATAACTTCAGACTCTATTGGGGAAACCCACCATCAATACACGTGATTTAAAATTTCTAAAATAGACTGTAGTCGATACTTTAAATTAGATTATAGTTAATTTTATCACTCAATACTTCAAAGTAAAGGTACCACAATTTTCATAATTATCTAGGTTCATTTACCAACAGCCACTCTCTTTCGCGTAGAGATATCCAAGTCAGTTTTACCAACACATTTAATGGTCCCAGCTTTCTATGTGCAACACAACTATGAATAATGTGAACACTCCGTAGAACGTCAATTCGGATTTCACCAAAGAACGTTAATGGGTGTTAAATTTATAAACATTGATGTTATCACGCACGGTTTACTATAAAGCTCATTGACTCGTCTTAGATCGTCTCAATTACATGAAAGGATTGGAAAGTCAATATTACTCCTATCGAAGTAAGTATTTTAATTCAAGTTACCATAATCACCCAAATTGTGGACAACCATATCCCTCAAGGTATTTCAGTTCCCCCTCAGTTCCACCCCCTAAGTATTATATCCCTGAAAGGACTACATACTCAAGGTTTCTAAGAGAAAAAGTTTTATAATATAAAAATTTAGTTTTCCGAAATTAGAGAACCCTACAAAAAGCTGTCTGAATTTGCCCTAGCCGTGATAAGAGGGGACATCATCTACACGAGGAGACCACAATTCACAGGTGTTAATTCTGTAGATAACAAGCAACTATCTTCTGAGAGAAGAAAGCGAATCACCCTCAGTATATCAGAGAAAGAGTCTTTGAATGCTATTTATATGAGAAACAAATACCCCAGTATTATTGAAAGGACAAGGATCGCGAGAAGTCTAGGAATATCTCAGAAAAACGTGGCCTTTTACTTTCAAAACGTCAGGGCAAAGCAAAGTAAATCAATGAATTAACTACATTGACATTTTTCTATTTTTTTATTTCATTAATTTAAAGGAATCCAAGAAAATGTTAGAAACTAAGTGATCTCTAAACATGATAGGCCTTGTCCTGGTTTACCTTTGATTTTCGCCCCAAACCCGATGTAGCTTGGGGATCTCTGGGAGCATTCGCTTTTGGTAGTTACTTTCATGTTAGCTATTGGTTCCCTTCACTGGAAAGAACGGGCCGAGTAAGTAAAATGATCTCTATTTAAAGATTCTCCGTCACCAGTCTTGATAGGGGTCAAAAAAACCGATGAAAATGGTAGGCCGACGGGGGACCCGGGGAGTTCTAGCAAGCCGTTATAAGCGGCTAAACATCTGTCCACATTTATTAGGCAATAAAGGTAAGTTAATTTTAATCTTTTTTACCGCTTTGTTGCAGCGATTTCGGACGCCTTTTCCTTCTTCCCCTTGCTATGTCCTGTCATTAACGAGGATCTTTTTAATTACATCCTCTGGATCTTTGAAATCTAATATCTTCTTTCCGGTAATGGCGCTTTATAAGACATCCCCAAAAATACCGAATTGCACGCCGTTGGACATTCCTCAGATTAACAAGGCACTTTTCTCGTTCCCCACTGTGATACCAGGAGTGCGCACCATAGGTGAGCATAGGACACCATTCCGTGGCGCACTTTGGATTCGGTAATAATAATCTCCGGGGTTCCTTCAGGATTCAAAAACTTTTCATAGTCCTTCGCCACTAGCAGCGGTGGAGGCTTGGAAGGTTACGTCCTGGCCATATTAAGGACCTTACGTCCACTTACACCTCGGACCTGGACGTTGTCTTGCTTCGAATTACGGACCTAATCAGAAAAATGGTTAACGGCGACATCCCAGAATATGCCAGAGAATTGTTTTTCTCTGCAAGGCTACTTGCTTTCCAAAAACCCAATGGAGGAATCCACCCCATTGCGGTCGGGAACTATTTTAGAAGACTTGCAGCAAAGTAGCATCGACCTGGTGAGCCGACAAATTGGAGAGGAGTTTTTCCTAAACAAATGGGTGTTAGTATCATGAACGGATGTGAGGCTACGGTTCATGCAGCAAGGCGTTTCTTCACACAGAAAAATATTTCAAATGAATGCATTGGAATCAAGTTGGACATAACGAATGCCTTCAATTCTCTCAGAAGAAATGAAATTATGGGAACATGTTAGAAAGGGCTCCAAAGTTTTCCCTCTTGTCAATTATCTATGGGGATACGTCTTGGTTTTTGAAAATGAAATTATTAAATCAAAAACGGGGTCCAACAAGGAGATCCGCACGGACCTCTCTAATTTGCCCTGACCATTGATGATGTTGTGAGAACTATGGTACCTCGATGATGCCACAATTGGAGGATCGTTCAAGGAAACATACAATTCATTACGTAAAGCGTTACCCGCTTGCCTTAGACATCAATGTTAACAAATCAGAGCTAATAATTGTCTCATATCCATACATCGACTTCCTCTTATCAAGGAGTTTTTAACGAACTGCTTGCTGGGATCCCGACTGTGCCAGTTGATAAATTATATTTCCTTGGATGCCCACTGAGCGAAGAAAAACTTAAGAACCATCTACATTCCAAAAATGAAGAATTAACACGCCTCGCGAAAAGATTGTTATGTCTCGACTCTCACACATCCTTCTTCCTGATGAGAAACAACATCGGACTACCCATGCTTTTATATCTACTCCGATGTTCACCCTGCTACGAACAATACGACAGTCTACTTTCGATAGACAAATCTCTCAAAAACTGTTGATTCACTAATCAACGTCCGCTTCAACGAACTTGGTTGGAAGCAAAATAAACTTTCCTTTGGATTTGGGGGTTTCGGTCTAAGATCGGCGCTGGAGGTTGCATACCCGGCATATCTATCGTCTCTCTCAAGCTGCAGCCATTTGACACGGCAAGTCCTTCATAGCACTATTGGACATCGCTGGAATGAGTCATTTGACGAAGCTTGTCGGAAATGGAACGGTTCCGGACTCAAAATCCTCGAAGACACAACAAAGCAAAGTAATTGGGATAACATTGTCTGCTCCAAAAATTTGAAAGACCTAAAAAAAGCAAATCAAAATCGTCTGGCTTGTTTGGTGTCAGCTTCAAGTAGAGAGAGTGGAGCAGGGCTTGGTGCAATACCTTACCCAAACCTTGCGACCTTTTTACGACGATTCTTTGAGAATTAGAATCGGACAAAGGCTGGGACTAGACGATTGCCAGGAGCACCGATGCCGAGGCGGGAAAACTTTCGATGCGAAGGGATTGTACCCGCTGTCCTGCAGAAAAAGCGCCGGAAGAGGATCACGTCATGCTGCTCTGAACGATGTGATCGTCAGAGCTCTGAAGGCTACAGGCTTCCCAGCACAGCTAGAACAAGTGGGTATTGATCGAGGAGATGGAAAGAGACCTGACGGGATGACTCTTTTCCCCTTCACGTCTGGAAGATCTTTGGTCTGGGACACAACCTGTGTAGACACGTTCTCAAGCACGAATATATACAAATCGGTTCAGACACCTGAAGCAGCTGCTTCGAATGCGGAGAACCTAAAAATCAAGAAATATTCTTGCCTCGAAGATCGCTGTCGATTTACTCCCGTTGCGACCGATCATCAGGAGCCGTTGGTCCAATGACGGCTGAATTCTTGCGAGAACTCGGAGGAATGCTTTCCAAAATAAAAAGGGATCAACGAGAAGGGTTATGGCTTAGACAAAAGATTGGAATGGCTATACTCTGAGGGAACTCGTCGCAATCCACGCAGCAGGCTTCCTCAACTGACATTTGTTTAATTGTTAAAAAAATAAAATAAATATTTAAAAAAAAATTATTAACAGAAAAATATTTTTTATTGGCGAACCAAATTTCACTTAAATTATAATAAAATTTAAATCAAATGTATGTCGCAATTTTGTGGATTTTATTTTTTGTTGTCGATTCAATAATAATTCCACATAATAATTGTGGTAATTAAAAATTTTTCAATATTAGGAAATAAAAATAACACAATTTCTATTAGTGCCTCGAGAGATTCAGTGAAAAATTCAAACCGTATATTATTTTCGAATATACGTGTCATGTACAAAGCTGGTACTTTATTATGTATATTAGATCTAACTTCAATGGGTATAGAGAAATAATGAGTGTTATTCCTCCCTTGAAGGAATAACTATACTGAAAAGCGAATTCGTGTCTAGGAAACAACTAAAATCTGGAGAAAATCAGATTATTTATGTTCGAGATAAATTTTCACTATTTTCAAACGAGGTAATTATGTTTTTAGATTTTAGAGTGAAATTTTCTCATTTAAAATTGAATCAAAGTCTCAAGAGATGATAGTTATGTGCGTCATTTTCCATCTTCGTCTGGGATGAATAATCAGTTGGCATAATTTATTTTTGGTTTAATGGGAATTGGTTACAAAATTAACTAGTTTTCATAAGGCATTATAAATATTACTCACATACTTCGCATTTAAAATGATTTATCGCATCTTCACTGTTTTGGACGCTAATCGTTTGCCAGTATTACACTACCTACATGGATCTCAGGCTGACTTGATAAAATTCTTTGCTAAAGAAAATAGGACAAACCTAAACTTCGTGCCAGTACCATTCGGGCAATCAAATAGAAATTAGATTAATATCTGCACACATGGGCACTACAAGTGAGCTGCATGGCTCAGGGTTCAAAACACTTTTGGACAACAACTCAATGCGAATATAAATCTGTATCTGGCTTGTACTCAACCTTTGTATGAGCCACCGTGGAGGAATATGGTTGATATTAAAGTGTTAACGCATTCTCTTGTCTACAAAGCGTTCTAAACAGCACGAGGCACAATGCGATAAGGAAGTAACTATGGTAGGATTACAAACCTCTGGATGACCACGAACAACATGCCCGACATGACAACTTTCTTCCATTTGAAGGTAAGAAATACCTGGGTTGAGACACCACTTTTGTCAGCTTTTCCATTTCATCTTCATTCGTACAACTTACATCTATCGACGAAATATCTACATCAGTTCATGATGGGTGAAAGCATTTGTCTTCCTTCTTTCTGTAAACATGGGCGAGGTAGCGGAAGAAGTCAGATAACAAAGTTTTAAACAAAAAAATTGTCGAAGGCATGTAGTATTCGGGTTCGAATCTCGTCCGGTTCATAATTGAAGATAGAATCTATCAGAAACTAAACATATAGAATAATAATTAATATGATTCGATAATATAGAATGTGTGCAAAAATTATTAAATACCAGAATTGCAAAAAATCAAACACATTTGTTTCAACTAAATCGAGATAATCAGTATCCAAATTCGAAATAAGAACGAATGCAGACGTGTGTCAGGTTGAAGTTGTCTAATTTGACAAAATGAAGCCTCTGCACTCATTCGAGGCGGTTGTGGTAAACATTTTGATGATTCGTCGGTCAATGTTAGAGTTACTTACAATTTGTACTGTTTTCTGCAAATTATGATTCAATCTTTCGACTTCTATTCTCGAAAATATTCTCCTCAGTCCACTTTGATATGCACTGCCTTTTATTAGTATTATTAACCCCAAGCCTACCATTGTAAGCCAAGCACAAACAGTCACTAACTAATTCAAGGAATGCACCAATAAAAGAACATCTGCGTGTGCCGACCAAATCCATCTTCTTATATTTCATTACACGCTTCCGCTTTCAAAGAGAGGTGGAGAAGTAGGTCCGCCCTCTTCCATTTTTGTCCCACGTCCATCGTCGCGGACATCACTTCATTCTTCAGCGGAATAGTTTTCATAATGCAATCTTCACTAAAGGATTTGGTCAGGGAGAAAGCTAGGAATACCCCTTTCAACTACTGTGTTATGCCAGAGGGACTCGTCGCCTCACGGGTGGGATCTGTTTGAAAAATATTGACCTTCGCTGAAAACTACATCTTTCGGATTCGAACCCACGACCTTCAGATCCGATGTCATCAGTCAGAAGGCCCTGCCTTTCATATACTCTGAAAATTTGATTTTCTTAATAAGTCCGACGACAACCTCATTTTTGTCCCTTATTTAAGAAGCGCCCAACACAGGGTGCAGTCTAACATTAGTACTGCAGGATATTCCCGGTCTGTGGGAAAACCAGATCGTATAAAGTTGGTCGAGACTGATAAATGGGTCGAAGTAGACCTCTTCTTTAGAACCACGTTGAAATGATAAATCCGAGAGAAAATCTTTGATTTTTGACAGAACCAGCATTTCCAGGATTATCGACACCGCACACAATAGCGCTATATGAAGTCGGGTCCTTCTCCGTTTTTCCAGTTTTCAAAATTGGACGGAGGTGTGCAAGCTTCCATAAGACTAGAATAGAATATCTTCGTCAATACAGCGATTTCATAATCACCGAGATTTTTTATGAGGATCATCAGAATTTTGTCCGGTCCGTTAGAATACGTTTTTATGACTTCCAATATATTTCTCACGTCGTTTCAGGGATGTAAATCATATTAGGCTCCCTTTTCGGTTTACTGATATATAGAGAGGGTACATACAACTTATTATGGTCCTGTTGGATATTTTACGTAATATTTTTTCGTTTTTGAGACCAAACTCTCTGCAAAAGTGAAAATGTAGACACCTCACGACTTAGTTATGTCTTCTTACATAATCACTATGCAACATCTTTTCACACCTTGTGGCACAATGATCCACGGTCTTCTTCCATTTTTTACAATGAATGCACATTGCATTTTGTTCTCCAAAGAACAGATTCCTATCTTGAATAAGGGAGAATAAGGCTTCCGACCTTGGGGAGTTATTTCCTTTTAGAAGTCAATGAGAGGAATGCTATATATTCACACAATCCTCCAACGAATTCTTATAAAAACGGAATGAAGACTCTTCAATCTTATTTGATTCATTAAACCTTCTTTTTGCATGTTCGACATCAATTTTGTATCCAACTCAGAAGTGTCGCAAACAGAATACTTATGCCTCAGAAATTCTACGATTATTGCCAAATGTGTTTTCTCTGAAATTTCGGCTTGAAGAATTGCGGCACTTCTACCGCAAACAAAACTTCTGAGTTTCAAATCATGAAAAATCTAAATAACATCTCATTTAGAAAAGAGATTGAGCGTAGCCCTCTCCCAAGGTAATTTCTCGTTAAATGAAGCCTCTGCTTGCATGCAGGTTTGAGATGGACTCGATGTTTAATCAATGTGGATAGCTGAGTCAATCAAATCGTATTCACAGGGTTCCACGTTAGTGAGTCCAATATAATAGTTATATAAAGACAGAGCTGCTCGTTAATAGTCTTAAACAAATTCACTGCATTTAGTTTGGTATTCACCAACTTCTCAATTCTCTGGTTTATTTGCGAAGAAATTATTTTTAACATTTCTGGCTTTTAAATTTGTCCGGAAGGACCTTCCAATACACCGAGGTATTTATATCCATCCATTCCCTCCAACAACTTGGCATCATCTGATAACAACAAGACATTTGTAGCGGACTTTTCTATATTTCTTTCTAGCCCACAGCACTGAAGTACAAATTAACATCTTCACTAGTCGAAGTAAGTTTTAAATCGTCAATAAATAAAGGATGATTAGTTGAGAATGATGAGACAGACTGATCATTATGTAAAACGGAGACTTTTGGATATTTATAAGTCAATCAACGAATAAGTGGCTGAACACTAAGATAATAACGGGGGATAGAATATCCCTACAAAATTCCCCTTTCTATCTGAATATCACCAATATTTTCATTATTCAACATTGGTTTCACTTTCCAATGCATAATCAGTAATCTCAAAACTTTAATAATCAGTAATCTCAAAACTTTAATAATCCATTCGGGGATTCCGGATTTTTCAAGGACTTTTGTTGTTCAACCGATTGACTAGTGCCTGTTCTTTAGCACCCTGTTCCATCTTTCAGAAAGAAGGCCAAACGCTTCCACATAATCTGCTAGCTTTGCATTGATACACTTTGTCATAAGAGTGACGACATGCATGTATTAGGGCGTAAGTTTTTTGGCGACTGTGGCGCTTCGCATTTTGAGATCAAGTACGTAATTCCAGTAAAAAACCAGTTTTCAGGACGTACTCTCCGTATACAGTCTTAAGTATTTCGGGATAGATAAATTAATGCAGCGAAGTAAATTTCACAATGAAGAAATTGTAGATCATATCACAACCTGGGCCTTTCATTTCGGAAAATATTGAATCGTTTGCTCAAACACATTTTTCGAGAATTCAACAGACACATTTTCAGCACCAGTCATTCTTTTTTCCGATATTAAACCTTTCCGAATTTAGACACCTTCTTTTCCATAATTCTTCCAAAAATCTGCGCATTTTTCATTATCAATTGAGATATTAATATTATTTTGTCCTGAATTCAAGTTCCTGTACCTTCTATTCAATTCGAACATTTGGTTGTCCATACGAAATTTCCTTTTCGATTCAAATGTCAATATTTTTTTCTCCATGACTTTAATCCTATCTTGGATAAGAGACTAATTCTGGTCCTTTCTCCGGATTGTTTTTTCCTGTAACCAACTATCGACAAAACATGACACGCCACTAGACTTCTCGTCAGTAGAAAGAGTCTTCGTAAAAACTTATTAATAAAAACAGAATGTGATCTCCATTGTTCAATTTTCTTAGTTATATCCTCCATCCATTTTGCGGGCTCAAATTCTTTTGTAGTAAGAGTTTTATAGGCAGTTTGCCCAGCAAAAATGATAGAGAAATTTGATCAATTGACGTTGGGTGATTGACTTTAATCCAAGCATTATCAACACGATTCAGTCATTCAAGAATATCCATATCCACAACGAGCATATAACTTGGCCTCAATAAATGTCGAAGACATATCAGGCTTAGAATCTGAGGTCCCCTTCAAATCATGTCCAATGCTTGGTAATTGTTGACGTTTTTGGGCGTATATCAGTCTTCTGAACTCAGGCATTGTTATTTCCTCTCCAAACTTAGACTTGAACCCTTCCAAGAGAATAGCACACCCACCTCTGGGGACACGATCGAGTCTAGAGCACGGCAGCCCATTGTACTCGACAATCAGCTGTTGAGGAAGACATTATTGCTCGTAAAACCGGAAATTTCGTGTTGTTTTGCTGAGGACAAATCATAGAATCATCCGCGTCGGAAACATGTCTGACAAACTCGGCGGCCGTTCGATTTGGGTTTTCTTTACTCAATTCGGCACAGACGTCCGCATAATCCGATGAATTTAGATGATTCTTATCAACAACCATTAACCAGCAACGTGTTAATTGAGAACTGTTATTATTATTTATTATTATAACTGTTATTTATGCAGATGATGTCGACCTAATTTCTGAAGACAAAGAACTCCTGGAGCATGTACTAGAAAAAGCACCAGATATACTTGAGAAATGGTTTCTCACCGTGAACAGGGAAAAAACAGAACGAACAGAGATAAGACGAATGAACAACTCACTTGAAGAAAAATGGAGTCACATAAAGAAACTTGGCTCTCTACTAGGAGATAGCGAAGACATCATGCAGAGAAAAACATTTGCAAATGCGGCATTACACAGGCTTAAAAATCTTTGGATAAAACAGAAAGGATATAACATAAAACAAAGGATTATGTTATATGACACTTTCATAAAACCAATTCTACTATACAACTCTGGGACCTGGGCCACCTCTAAATAGAAATTGGAGAGGCTAGACTCATTTCACAGAATCATCTAAGAAACATAACTGGAATGTCCTGGCCATCCAAGATCTTGCGGAATAGACTGTACAATAAGTGTGACTGTATACCATTAAGCCACGAGATCATTAGCTCTCGTTGGAGACTTTTTGGACACGTCCTGAGGTTGGACCCGATATCCCCTCCGAATATCGCTATGGAAGATTACTACTCCTCCAATGTAAAACGCTTTCGTGGAAGATCAAGAACTACCCTCCCGATCGTTCTACAAAACGATCTGAAAGCCGTGAAGAAACATTGGCATCTGGTGACGATCTGGACTCACTGAGGGACCTAGCAAAGAACAGAAGAGCTTGGAGCAACCTAACTAATTCTCTTATATTTTTTGCTGCACATGCGGGGCTATAAATATTATGGCTCTCGTGAAAGTACTAATAATAATAAGTTATAACATATTTATGTTGATAAATTAATTTCATATTATAAATAAAAAAAATATTTTTTTATTGGAAAACCAAATTTTACTTAAATTATAATAAAATTTATATTAAATGTATGTCGCAATTTGGTGGATTTTATTTTTTGTTGTTGATTCAAAACAAATTTCGCATGATAATTGTGGTAATTAAAAATTATGCAATATTAGAAAATAAAAATAACACAATTTCTATTAATATCAAGAGACGTTTAGTGCACAGCTCAAAACGTATATTATTTTTTAATGTAACTGTCAGGTTCATACCTGGTAATTTATTATGTACATTAGATTTTAATGTCACTGAGTTTAGAGGAGTATTGAGAATTATTATCATTACTCATGAAAGACATGTTACGAGAGGAAAGATTAATTCTGTGAAAATGCCACTAATATCTGGAACACAATATGCGTTCAAAGTTCGAGACAAAGTTTCAATATACTCAAACGGGGTTACTATATTTTTAGATGTAGACTGCAATGTTACATTGTATACTTAAATTAAAGTCTAAACAGAGGATAATTATTTGTGCTTCTTTCAAACTTAGAGTACGTGAGAGGGATAATCACTTGGCATAATTAATTTTTGGTCACAAAATAAACTAAGTTTTCATAAAGCACTATAAATGTTACTAACATAATTCCCATTTAAATTAAAAAGCGGTCTTCTAAGACGGATCATTCTAAGAAATCCTTTACTTTTATTTCGAGCCTTGATGGTCTAAAGCAAGCAATATCTCGAACTTCTCTTCCACTCAGATATGGACTATGTCAAGACCGCCCCAGTCCCATTCTGACAACCCTTGGGAGAAACGATTCTAAAACGTTGCCTTCAAGGATTCACATGGAATGTACACAAAATAGTGAACTCTTCAATAAAGACATCAACCATAAGATCCACGTAATAAATGTCTTAACCTTTAATATCCTTATTACAAATAATTAAAGTTAGAAAACTATATTTCATCATAATATTGGTCAAAAAATGATATTAAACTAGAGAGCACGTTGGCTTGAACAAAACACAAGTCGACGGTCTTTTGTAGATCGTCGTCAACGGAATGGGGGAACAGAATTATTGACCCAAACAGCAGTGATATATTATTAACGTCAATTTTGTTGACTTCCTGAAATTTAAGGATTCTGATCTGTTAGTAATGAATCTACCGTTTAATGTGATCAAACAGGTAAAACACCGTCGATTTGTTGCACGGAGGTAGACTCTCATACAGTTGCTTTATGGTCTCCATTTTCTCCGAATGATCTTTTATATCTTAAAATTAGGAGAAGATATACTTGGAATGTTTATAAACTGGCTGTACAGGTTGGAGGTAAGCAGACATTCCGGGAGAGACTTCAGAAACACTTTAAGAAAAGATGCGATCGTATTTATGGACTCCATCTCCATCAATTTGTTAAGCTTGTTAATGGACACTAGTCAATAGTTCATAGATTTACCCTCCAATTGAAATTCCTTGAAGAGCTTTTTAATACGTGGTTCTGAACCGCTTATTCTGTAAATTCCAACTTCATCCAGACCTCTTTTATCCACGTGCTCGATACAAAGAGTCACGATTCTGGGAATACTAGTCTTCTCGAATCTAATAGTCAGGAAATTGAAGACTCGCAGATGGTCTCAAGGTCGAATTTAAGGTAGGACATTTTCTTGGAACTCTTGCTATCGTGGAAGGAGTATCTGGGGGAGTAATATTCGATCGAAATGGATGAGGTAAGTTTTAACTTAAGATTATAGGAAGAACCTACCCCAGGACAAATTTCGAGCTCAAGGTGGGTCTTTTTGTAGAAATTTGAACTGGACTCATTCAGGGGGATGATCGCGTCCCCAATCACAGCAGTGGTGTCAGACATAATCCTCATACATATGATTCTCAGACACTTGCATTTAATACAATCTATTCCAAAAGTCTAAAATTATGAATTTGGGTCACTTCATTCCACGTGGCTGAATTAACGTCCACCAACTTCCTAGTAATGGCCGCTTTAGTGAAAAATCCGAAAGTATCGATCTCCACCTGGCATTGATAGTCTCCAATAAAGATTCATTAAACTCGATTTCGTAGTTAACCCCGACAGAGTCCCAATGTGGATTTGAATCCGTCCCGTTATCCCCTTAAATCCACAGAAAACTATTATTAAGCGTCCACCAACCTCTCTCAACGCTGATGTCAATCACGGAGCCCTGAAAACTAAAAGTCATCAAATATACAGTCTTCAGCAAATTCTTGACTGTTTCCCTCACATCTGAGATCTTCAGGTTGAGGTCGTCTAATATTTAGTCATAATGAAGCCTCTGCACTCGTTTGAGGCGGTTGCGATGAACTTTTGGATGATTTGTCGGTCAATGTCGGAGGTCACGTACAGTTTGTACTGTTTTCTGCAAATTATGCTAATCGGGACGGTCGACCTCATGAAGAACTCATCCTCAATCTTTCCTGTGATAGGCTCTAGTTACCTTTGAAATGATTTTGCTTTTCAAGCTTCCAGTATTTCTCTTCGTTGAGTTCTGAGAGTAAACCAACTCCACTTACTCTGATCTCCCGGTGGTACTCATTCAGCAAAGAGTTGACCTCCATGTAGTTTGTCGTCTGTCTGATCGGTGCAATCTCAGCACATTCTAATGGATTACTCCAATCAAATACCAGCGAACTCATCCACCGTTACTTGTGCCACCGGGAGGTACCAAATCACAGTCAAATTCTGACTCCTACTAAATGGTAGTGAAGATTACTTTGAAGCCTCCATTGACTTGGTCAGACATATGAAATTGTTGAAAATCCAGAGAATCCCCTTTGGTTTGGTTGAACCGAATTTGACGTACTTTTTGTACAGCAACTTGTGGGTTAGAGTCTAAATATGAGGTCCCTCTAACCTTTCTAATATGCGTGTCCTTACAGAGGGACGAGTAGTACTTTAGGATTTCCATGGCTTCCGCTAGGAGGGCCGACTCCCTTTCGTCCTCGACAAAGACCTTCTGTAGTTTCTAGCCGCTTAGTCGACAATTTACGTAAATATTTAATCTTTCGACTTCTATTCTCGAAAATATTCTCCTCAGTCCACTCTGATATGCACTGCTTTTCATATTCTCTGAAAATTTGATTTTCTTAATAAGTCCCACGACAACCTCAATTTTTTCCCTTATTTGGGAGGTGTCCAACGCGGGAAGCAGTGTAACTATAGTACTGCAGCATTTTCCGTAAACGTCGAATTGTTTTAGCTTGAGTGAACAGGTAGACTACTTTATTCTTGTAAATTTCCCCAAAATGTGTGGCTTCTGGCGAATTTTCTGACTTGAGTTTCATTTCTCGACTGAATTCTTGGTGAATTTTCATAACCTCCAGAATCTCAGCATGCAATTTTTCAATATCTCCACTGGGTAATGTTTCGTATTGCGTCTGCTGAAGGAGGAGAGTGACCTCCAATAAAACCTTGACTTACTTGTTTGAGCACATCCAGGAATATCAAATATTCTTCCTCCTTTTTAATAATGTCATCACATATCTACATAATTATTCAAATAAACTGATTCTAGTGTGATTTTCTCTTCAATTTCGAAATTATCGCCTATTTTGATATTACTGTTACTTTCTATCTCCCACTTACTGATTAGGCTGTCATTTCTGTATATTTGCTTTATAGAGTCCTTCATTTGAAAATCCTCGAGAAAAGTCTGGTCTTGGGTAACGTCCAAATCGACTGGGTCTTCTGTTGTTTCATTTGATTCCTCTTCGCATGCTATAATGGGTATATTCTCGCTATAGCTTTCTTCCGAGCTCATTTGAATATTTGAAAGGATTAATTATTTAAATCTTTTTTTAATAAATTGTTTTCCATTTAAAAAAATAAAATTATTTGAAATTTTATATAATTTTAGTTTTCAAAGTATTATTTCATGATTTTATATAAATTGATTTACAAAGAGAGAAAATAAAATTTATTTTCTCATTTTGGTTCCTTAGAATGAACACCGAAACACCGATATTGTGGAAATCAGGATAATGGAAAGCAGACAAAAACGAACAAACATGGCTCTTTACGTGGAGACAGCCAACATGTTGGCAAAGGAAATGCCCTCGCTGAACAAGTTGAAGAAAGAGTGAATTGGTAAACGAAGATCCTGCACATCACTTCGTTTGAGACTGTATGAAGCCATTGTCAAACCGATCCTAATACACAATTCGTCGACCTGGGGGACTTCCAAAACCGAACAATTTGGACTAGATCTTTCCACTGAAGACAACTTAGATCCTTACTAGGACTGAGCTGGCCAACAAGAATAAACAAAGAATCACTATATAAGAGATGTACGGGTCCACTGAGTCTCGAAATTATTGACATGCGTTGGACATATCTTACGAATGGACTTGGATGCTCCAGCTAACATAGCAATGGAGATTACTTCATGAGACAGGGACCATGTTTCCGTAAACGTCGGCGTGTTGCACTTCCAGAAACACTTGATAGCTTGTGAACAAAAGTCTAAGAAGTGGTGACGATCTAGACGAGTTGAGGAAACTCTCTTACGATCGAGGAGGTTGGAAGAGGTTGATTCGGAGGATTATTCGACTATTATGGTTTTACGCATGTTGCTTATAATAATCTTATTTAAACCGGAACCTCATAAATGCAGAACAAATCCGAATGTTTCCTTATTCGATTTTTGTTGCTGTCGGCTGAAGGTTCCATACATCCACGATGCTTCCTGGTTTGACGAATGGTGCCGTCATGAGTGGTATTTTACTTGGAAGCGAATCGTCTACATGGAGTCATACTTAACCAAGAGAAGTTAAAAACATGCCTTAGCCCCCTCTCAACGACCAAGTAGCTTAATGGTAATGATGCCATACGGATTGTTTACAGGGAGTCATACTTTAACAAAGAGAAGTTAAAAACATGCCTTGGCCCTCTCAACGAACCAGGTAGCTTAGTGGTAATGATGCCATACGGATTGTTTACAGGGAGTCATACTTAACAAAGAGAAGTTAAAAACATGCCTTGGCCCCTCTCAACGACCAGGTAGCTTAGTGGTAATGATGCCATACGGATTGTTTACAGGGAGTCATACTTAACAAAAGAGAAGTTTAAAAAACATGCCTTGGCCCCCTCTCAACGACCAGGTAACTTAGTGGTAATGATGCCATACGGATTGTTACAGGGAGTCATACTTAACAAAGAGAAGTTAAAAACATGCCTTGGCCCCTCTCACGACCAGGTAGCTTAGTGGTAATGATGCCATACGGATTGTTTACAGGGAGTCATACTTAACCAAGAGAAGTTAAAAAACATGCCTTGGCCCCTCTCAACGACCAGGTACTTAGTGGGTAATGATGCAATACTACAATACTGACTCTGGGTTAGATCCCCTTGGACTTTTTGGTGGAAGCTTTCCTATTCTGCTATTCATATTCTTCTGTTCTATTAGCATGGCGTTATGTGATCTGTTAAAACCTATGATTTCGAAACGAGGGAGAATAAATTTATTCGACAAAATTGATCTGTCCTTAGAATTATGGATAATTTGCTGATAATTGAGGCTCTCCATTGAAGTAAGATGATCTTAAAATAAATTGTTAACCAGATAAACAGTTTTTCAAATAGGGTCTTTGGGGAGCTCTGGGAATCCTCAGAAAAATCAAGTGATCTGTCTTTCTTCCAAACTTTCTAACGGACGCCAGAAATGCCTTCGGAGTGCCCGATGACATCAGATCTAACTGTCGTAGATATGAATCATAAAGATGAAGCCAATTCTCTTCAAACAGATGACGAGTCCTCTTTTCACGACACAGTTGTTGAAAGGGATTTTCCTATTGTTCCCTTACCAACTTTATGGGCGAAGATTTTTTAGTAAAACCTATGAATGAGACGCAACGTAGGACGGGTAATTATAATGGAAGATGTTAAACTTACTTCTCAACTCTCTTCGGAAGTGGTAGCCTGAATGGACTATTAAAGAATAGATTTAAGTGCACAAGAAAACAATGACATTATTTTTCGAGCCCTCAAGGATGCGGGATTTCCGGTCCAATTGGCTTAGACAGAGGCGACGGAAGAGGCCGGATGGAATGACGTTATTCCCATACTCCTACAGAAAATCACTCGCCTGGGACGCAACGTGTGTTGACACCTTCTCAGGAGCCAGATTGCTGACAGCGACGCACTCTCCTGGAGACGCAGCCGACCAAGCGGTGGTCAAGAAGAATCCATAAGTACGAATCCCTAGGAGACCACTACCATTCCGCCCCATTGCTGTGGAGACAACTGGAACTGTTGACGCGAAAACGGACTCATTTCTCCACAGCATTGGAAGCAAACTCGCCTCAAAAAGGTGCGAGCTACGGGAGGGACTCTGGTTGAGGTAGAGGCTCGAAATGGCGATTATCAAAAGGTAACCGACTTCGCCATTCTGTCGTTCTAATTATTGTCTAAATTTATTTATTTGTTTGAAAAAAATATAGAAAACGTTCTCCCTTGGATCCTCCCTTGAGTTAATTAGTTGTTGACTTTTGTGCTAGACCTTCCAAATATCGAAAAACTTGGGGTTAAAGTCACAAAAGTTTGGAAATCTACCTCGAAGTTCCAAGCGGCGTGCTACAAAGATCTTTTTGTCACCGTCGCTTTAAGTCTGTTTTTACACGACCTATTCTCCGATTAAGAGAACTCACTAATAATATCCAATGTCGATGACATAATCTTTAAATTTAGAAACAAATTTTGTCCAAACAGCTATCAGACGATTGCAAGAACTCCTCAATCTCTTGATCAGGGGGTTGGACCCAAATTTTAGATCATGGAACTGTTAGTGAGATAGAAGACTGACTAGCTCTGCTCAGAACTGATTCTATAGGGCAGACAATTACTGCAAAAACGCATTAAAAATATTGGATGCCACGTTTGATCCCCTGATGACTTACGGGAACACGAAAACTAAACTTTGTCAAAACGACATTGAAACAGAATAAAGGAACTTTTGGCTTGACGGTAGTACCCTGTTCACTTGGTACATCGAGCCAACCATCAACTACAGTTGCGCCATTTGGGGGACAAACTTAGCAAGAACCCATCTAAAGAAAAAGCAGTTAGAAAGATGAAGATTTTACCTACAAAGACCGAAATCACTTGATGGTCATATTTCTTAATTAATGTGAGTGATTCTTGGATTAATAACAATATGATGATCTTCACCTGTAAGGCCTCATGAGAACTTACTACATGCTCTCGATCAGCTGCTGAGTCATTGGTATATGAATTTTCTAGTATCTCACATTTTTGTATGATATCATGCAATCTTGAGGTTTTTCCATATTCTTCTTTAAACCATGCTTTTATTCACACAGATCAGGAACTGTTGAAATTAATACTTGGCCTACAAGCGATTATCCAGTCTGTTGGATTGGGGCAATGATCAAAAGGGTCACCAAGGATCTCCTTAACCATAATTCAGAAGAACTGGATTTTTAACAATTTTATAAAGTCACGAATAGTCGCCAAAATAAGGTACAATATATTATTGTCTTGTTTCGTCTTAGCAAACGTCTTTATTAAACAAATCTTCAATTTTATGAATCGGCGGATATTACCAAGAATAATTGGCTTAAAAGAGAAAAAAATTTTCTTCAGCTGATTAAGTCATCCGGGTAATTATAGTGGAAGATGTAGGTGGATCACATGAAGCCACTTTGATAAAAAAGGAAAAGAGAGGAACAAACAAAACAATCAGAAAACTTCAACCAATTAGCCACGTAGACCACATGGGCCACTCAAAATACCAAAGTAGCATAAAAAATAAATAATATTATTATTAAATTAATATTTAAAATATCAAATTTAAATAAATCAAAATGAAGATTACCAAAAAATTAGAGAAGGAAGGTTGGTTAATCAATATGAACATCGTATAACATATATTATTAGAGTAGAGCGTGACTACTTATGAGGAAGGTCAAATTGTGTTATCAGTGGACCTTTACTTCATGGAGGAGGATGGAAACAAACTTAAAGTATGTTGAATTGTAACAAAAGCTAACTGTGCCCTATAAACCATATTTTTACGTGGAGTGTGATGAGTTCTCGTTGGCTATAAAAAACATTAAGGAAGAATAACAAATTGTGAGGATGTATTTATGAATAATGTTATATTATTAACTTATATCATAGATTGATAATATTTTGGGAATTCACAAATATTTAAAAATATTCTTTAATAATATGGATGATTTGCTAACAGTCAGAAACCATCTAAAGTAGTGAACCAGTATTTATTTTAGATCACAAAATTTAGAAACTAGGTAATTTTCCCTCTCACAATAGGGAATGCAACGTACTCCACCTTGTTCGACTCTCCATTGATATGGATTTATATGCTGGACATTGGTATTCAATAAAGGATGGGTCTATTATAAAAAACACTACCAGAACTGACAGAGCGGTTTATTTTTGTTTTATTTTAAGATATTTTAATTTTTGCCATTGATACTGAAACCAATAAACTCCCTCTAAAGTCCCCGACTCTCAGATTAATATTGACTAATAGACTACGGGTTAATACTCTAATATATTTTAGACATTCCAAGTGATGCTTAATGTGCTTCACGTCCTTTTAGTAAAACTGATTCAAAATGTCAACGAGAGATGATTTGGAAATGGAGAGGACAGATTATTAAGGACTAATGTACATTGTAATGCCTGCTAACTCTGGAGAACTTAAATTTATTACCAAAACAATTGGAAAATGAGGAAATCTTTACAGAAAAACAACGGAAAAGAATTCCATCTCACCAACTACCAAAGGATGAACAACAAACATTAAAGAATAAGCGATTGAAGAGTATTATTTTGAATTAAATTAGATTACTGTCAGAATGCCCTATCGGGTCAACTACCTTTAACTTATCAATCATATTTTTTTATTCAAATTAATTTCTTCTTGTGTTAAGTTTTTGGCTCTCCTGGATAACTTTTTTTAAAATTGAATCTTCCTTTGAATCAGTGTATTCCAAGATCATTTATTCTACCTTTTCACCAATTACCTTAGTTTTTGAAATGATGATATCTTCAGTAATAACACCATTGATCCATCCTGTAAAATCCATTCAAACAAGCGAATTATCAAGTTCACAGTTTTTAAGAAATTTTTGAGTTTCGAAATTCCCAAAATAAAGTTTAATTTATTATTTCACATATATGGGATAATTATTTTCTCGGAGAATTAGGAATAAATTATTATAGTCATTTTTGAAATCTTTCTTTTCCGTTCAATATAAATGTAGGTCCTTTTTCTAACCATGTGGCACTGTAAGACTTTTAAATTTAAATAAAAACAAAATAAATTAATCCGAAATTCTTAATAAATGTCTTTCGGATTATGAAGTTTCGGTTTATTGAAGCCAGTTAATTCGGAAACTTTGTAATTTTAAAGACTCATCGAAAAAATTCAGATTATTGAAGTTCGGATTAATGAGGATTTACTGTATTATATCCTGTGGCTCCCAAAATTTAACAACAGTAAACTGATTACTAAGTATAGACAATATTTTTACTAACAAATACTGTTCAATTTAAATAAATTATTAAAAAACTCAGAAACGATTTTTATTCCCATTACCAACATAGTTATATCAATATTGACAATGATAATCGTAGATCACCTTTATTGACATCATGATGTCTATTCCTCGTGTTTGTAAGTAATGCTACTTTACTGAAGCCACATTCCACCAAATAGGTTGACGGAAAAGCAATAAAAATGTAGAGCTACAATCCACAGATTAGGATATTTGTTTGGCAAATCAGTGTATATCCAAAAATATCTTTGATGGTTATCGATAGCTTGAATTACCAGAGGGTCAGATTGCAAATCTATTATATCTTCTTGTATCTCGATCTCAACTGTGGAAGGTTTTACATTGAAAGGATCAATAATCCATGGCGGAATAACATAATTGAAGAGATCAACATATCGTGCTTCAAAACCGCTGTACATATTCCTAAGATGATATATGTAAACTTGTATATCCTCTTTCTTAAAAGTATTTTGTATTTTCGATGAATTTTGAAATTGTGATAACTCATTACGTTCAATACTAATTCAATAAAGTTCAAGTTTTGTTTGAAATGACTTAATAGCCTCCTTGCAATGAATCAGATCGATATTTTTTCCTTGTAATTTCGTGTTAGGTTTATTTAATTCTCGAAAAATATCAGCCAAATAAAATATAACAGCTTTAGCAGTAATAAGTTTTTTTTGAAACCGTTATCTTTCATTAACAAAACTATTGAGTTCCAAAGGGACACAAAACGATTCAGACAAATTCCCTTTGAGAGCACATTACATTCGTGTGCAGAACTAATGCTGTAAAATCTTCATTTTTTCACATAATAATCGAAAAAGATGATCCTGAAGTGAATGAGATTTTATATAATTGACAACATCAATAGCCACGGAAAGAGAAATAACAAAACGACCTCCCAAATTTTCAGCAATAAATGTTGTCTGTGAATGACAGTGAAAATAAATGGTGCGCAAGTTTTTAAGCATTCCAACATCCTCTGTATTTACCAACCATAGAATCAGCGCCGTCAATGGCATATGCAATCATGTTTTCGACAGGAACATTATTCAAACAAAAGTATGCTTTAATTTCATTAAACAGTGACACTCCTTTGTATCACTTGTAATCTTTCTTGCAAAAAGCATTTCTTCAATAATTCACTGCCATTCCAAAGCCTTACATGTGCCATAAAGAAAGAACCGTTGTTATCTGACAATGTAGTTTCGTCTATCTACAATGAAAAGTATGTATTTCTTAGCAAATGTATTAATTGAGACTCGATTTCTTGTGCCATATTATCGATCCTTCTGGTAACAGTAGATCTATTTAACGGAATTGAATATAATATTTCATCTGAATCCAGATTTTGAACTTACAATAAAATTATTTCTGCAGCAGGCACAATTAGTGTTTCTCCAATATTATGATAATTCTCAGAGTTGACAATAAGTTTACATATTTTGTAAAATTTGATCAAACCTAAGTGGAATGACATTTATTACCTAAATTCTGTTTTCGTCGAGTTTCAATAAACATTAGAGAATTTTTTGCCTTAGTATATAATCTTTCAGTTTAATAAAAAACTCCAAAGGTTTATCCTTTTATCTTTATGTGCACTATCAAATGCTTTTTGAGTTTTTTTGGCCACATGCTATCATTCCTTAATGTACGATGGCATATTAAGCAAAATGGCGTACGATTATAAGATAATGCAATAAATCCATATGATAAATATCTTCAGATTCTTGTCGATGCTTTTTTGGCAATATTACTCATATTCAGTTTTTTTCCTAAAATAATTGGGATTTCTTCCATATCAACGGAATCATGTTCTCGATTATCGAAAGATTGAATATTTGAGTTATTGGCACGTCGCGGAAGGTCCCAGGTTCTTTAGTTAGGGAACAATAATGACTTCTGACCACCTAAGTTTCATCAAAGTCTTCATCTTGGTCCAAATCGATATTCACCACAAAACCACTTCGTAACACTGAATACCCTCTGGTGAATTTCCTTAATCTTTCTTATATTATTTCAAAATATAGAAGGTACCCACGAGGTGCATGGATTTGAGATTCATGGCTCGATGTACTGTCTGCACGTTCCTCAGAACCGGTTGAGTATTGATCTTCCATTTCCCATAAGAATTTTAAACATAGTTTTTTTACACTTGGTAGGCATCTTTTCTACGTTCAAAGATGCATAAAAGTGTCACACCATTTGACATTTGCTGAAAGGGATGTCGACCTTGTTTAACTCTTTTTCTCAATCTTTTTTCCAAAGTAAAAAGGCTCTTCTGAATGTCCCGATCTTGTGAAGCCAAGACAATATCGTCTTCATAAGTAAAAAGAACATCATTATCGGATTCGGGAGTCAGAAGATCGGCCAGAAAAAAAGGTTTAATAACGCATGTGATGGCTACTGTTAGCTACAAATTATTATTTTTGTTCCAGGAAATCAAATATATCTCAAAGATATAACTGTTGTCACCTCTATCTGTCCCTTCTACCATTTACCACCCCAAGACTCTGGAATCAGCAATATAGAAGGTCCTAAAATCAATAATTCAAGGAAATTTGTTTTTTCTTTTTATAATGTATGCATTCAACAGTTACTAGTATTAGGCCAAAATAACAGTAGTGTGACCAAGCATAGACTTTCCTTTGAATTGTAGATTCGAATAGATAAAAGAAGTCAAGGAGAACAGAAATGATATACAATCTTCAAGAGTAGTCGGTTTAAGTTATGCAAAACACAAAAGTATTAACCGATCAAGTAATTTGGCAGATTATTAGTGAAACGGATCAACCAATAATATTGGTATCAAAATTGAAGATGATTAGAATTTGAAACAGAGCTTCATTAACGAAATAACAGATATTTCTCAGTAAATTTCACATTTCGATACAAGGAGTTACTTCAAAGTTAGCAACGTCTTCCGTGATTTAAAGACTTTGGGATGGGGCTGTGACAGAATAGGCTGCAATATTTGTTGATAAAATTATTTTTGGATGCTAAAACTGGTCCTTGTCGATATATTGTCCCTCTTTGTGAGCTACTCTCATTTCTTTTCCGATATTTCACTATTTTATAATGAATCGATAGACCTTGAGGTTTTAGTAGTTTGTTTGTTAAATCTTAAGTTTATATTGTTTAGGCAAATAATCTCATAATTTTATGATAAATCTTGGTAATCTCACTTTTTAGTAAATGATAGTACGAAATGGGGGGGGGGGAAACCGATCGGTACTGAAGAAGGATATAATGAGTTACCTTTTAGACACTCCAGAGATTTTTTCTGAAAATGGTGAGGTTGCTGGTGATAACTCAAGATACATGAATTCTTAAAGCTGGGATCATTTAATGAATTGATACTAAAATATTTATTTTTGGTAGACTTGGGGTTATTATTAGAAGAGAATGGAAAAGTAAAATTGAATGTGTGTCTGTCTACTAATTATCAAAAATATAAGAGAATTCATAACTGAATCCCTTAGTTCACTTCGAGGTAGACGATTCGTCTTAGGTCTCCAACATGAACCAGACCGTATTGGAAGTCATACATACTGCATCCATATTCCGATATTTTCTGAACAGGATTATGAATCACGGTTAGAGGTCATATCTGTTGATGTTATGAATAAATTAGAGTAGAGATATTCTATTAATATTATCTACAAATGAGTAACTCTTTTCAGATGAAAAGGGTTTCCAAGTTGACGTCTCAGCTATAACATTTTTATAAAACTTCACTTCCCACATCACCAAGGCAATGGATAGCGGATGACATATTTAGTCTGGTCGTAGCACTCAAAGTAAGATCCTTGTTGTGACAAAGAAAACTCCATCAATTCAGTTGCTTCTGCCCTAAAGCTTAATGGCAAAGACGACTTCTACCTCCCTTACATGAAATTCGGTTTCCAGCGGTGGTACAATAGCCCATAAGGTCCTTTGGTGCACCCGAATGCAGCGAATATTCAAGAAAGGTACAGCCAAGTATTATCAGAGATAAGAAGCCGAAGGCAGACCTCGTGTCATAGTCCAAGAGTTTTGAACTGGAATTCGACGTCTGGCAAGTACCTCGGTCTTGCTGAGCAGATGGAGCCGAAGGTCAATATAAAATCATCAGCTTGTCCTGGAAATCCGCATCTTGAAATTTGACGATGGACGAGATTGATTATCAGTTCAATTTGACGCTGTGACCACCGAGAATATATGGGGGAAATAAGAAAGCATTCATCCACTGTCGATCTCCAGATGGCACAAAGTCGTTTTAATGTTACGGCCTGGATTATGCCTTTTGGGAATGCGGATGCTATGCTTCCTGACTTTCGGATACAGGAGATAGCGAGCAGATCGATCATATCCGCAGAGTCATAATTCAATTAGGATCTAGATAATCAGGATCCTGTGTCGGAGAAGGAGTTGCTTAAGAGAGGCGGAAAAGGCAGACTAGATAATCCCAAATCGAAATTGCACAAAGAGCATCTTTGGACACTCACAAACAGCTCTGATGAAAAAAACAGAGAAAGGGAGTTTACGGTAGTTCGTCTCACAACGGAAGTAGATTTTAATGTACAACATGTAAGGAATTTTTCGTTTGCAACATCATCAAGATCTCCCCAAGCAGATTTCAGCTCTTCGACTTTTGAACACCACAACAGAAATAACACCACGTTTTTACCACTCAATCAAAAATATTAGAAATCAGTCAATTTGGAGACTTTCTATAAAATATAGAACTTCCATTCCATGCTTCTCCCTATGGTCTCACACAAAGCTCACCCCTTTAACTAAATCCATCAGGCAGCCCACAAATTTATCACATCTCCCACAATCAGAGACTTTATCCTTCAACTCCCTACAAATACATCCATCCACAACCTACAGGCACCCAAATTCATAACCAAACTAGTCTGGGACAAAGGGTACAGGAGCGAGTAGTATCCCATCGACAAGAGTGGCTGCACAGTCTTGTACTCCTCATCCGAGACCAGTTTGAGAGCAAAGTACTGCCCCAGTTCCTTCACAGCAAAAGACCCAATTTTGAGGACAATGTAGGCTACAAATCCACTAAAGTTTAAAAAAACAAATACGCGTATAAGGTCGCAATTCCGTCGTTTCTAACTGAATTGGAGATCACGGAAAGTCTTTAATAAATATCAACTGGCCCACCTACAATGTAACTGTCTTCGAGGAGAGGAGGTGGACCATCTGTCGCAAGAGGCCTGCCGAATTGGGTAGGTCAACAATCCAGAGACGAATGCGGCCACACATTTTCTGAAAAATCGTCTTAGGACGGCTGAATGTAAGAATTTTGATTTACTGGTGAAATCCTCGTAGTAGTCCGAGACCCTTGCTCGTCGTGATCACTTCGGGCCATTTTATGATAAATCTGGTCACTGATGTATACGTTGGAAAGTTTGTAAGCCATATATGTGCCAAAGCCAGTGTAGAGGAAGGCAGGACCTCTATGAATGAAGTAATGAAGTGCTAGCAGGTGAGTTTAAAGGGGAACTGATTTTGAAGAGATTTGGGTAAAATTGAGACGATCCCCCGAATAAACAAGCTCCAGGAGACGAGGGAATAGGTTCATGGCCAAGTTGGGAGAGTGTTCGAGTCACCTGTATTGGATATGAGGCGGTCGCCTTCAAAACGGTCTGGAAAATAGTAAGAATTGTTGGAAAAATCAAATAATAATGACATTCTATTATCAATTATGAAAAATGTACATATCCATCGACAAAATATCGTTAACTTTAAAAACTTAATTTTAATTTTAATTTTTAATAGTTTATTTAACCAACACAAATATATTATTTTATTTAACACTGCCATCCATTCAAAGTGGACCCCGCCGACATTATCGACGTTGCGTTGCCTCTCACGATTGCAACAGAGATCAACTGGAGAAGCCACCGGGTCTCACGTGCGTCGTGGCTTTTTAGTGTAGCTAAGCGTCCAAGTTTCTTTAGGAAGCGAAGCGATTTTCCACTTATTCCTTCAGTTGTCTCGACCACAATCGGATAAAACGCGAATCGGTCGCGTAGCGCTTCGTATTTCTTCTCCTTTGCCCTCATCGTTTTTTCCGCGGCATACAGTGTGTCTACCGCGCTCCCGACAATGTTGGACGGGCAAAGCGTAGCGTCGGACAAAGGTTTCCCTTCTTCGAATGGGAAAATTGTGATCCCGTCGGACGTTTTCCGTCTCCTCTGTCCAGCCAACAGGTTCTAGTCTAGTATGGCTGGGTATCACGCAGACTCAAGGGCTCGCTTGACAATTCCGTTGATCACCTTGTGTCCTGCACTTCTTCGACAAGAGAGGGCATGTTGTCCATAACAATCGAAGGTTGCGCCACACCGGCATTTGTGAGTCCGGCAAATCTCCAGTCCAAGTCTGGTTGAGATGCCGATGCGGACAGTATGTCGTCAAGGTGGGTCCCGACACTACCAACGGGGAGTGCATTGATTTATGCGCCAGTGACTAGACAGGCACGTCTGTGTTGGTTTGATTGGTTCAGAAGCCTCTCATGTTTATCCTTGCAGATGGTCCTGCAACGTCTTTCTGCTTAGTCATCATCCCTTTCAAATGCTCCATATCTATGATTTCAGATGATTCTGTTTGGAGTTGGAGAATCATCTGATCAGCAGTCGGCTGGAGCCCAAAGAGGATAGATATGCAGGGCAAGCCAGATTTTTCGTGAAGGGATTCCCAGTCCGCCCAGGCTAACGGGTAGGGTCGCTTGGTCCCATCCTTGGTCGTCAAATTCACATTTGTGATACATTCAATAGTGGTCCGGAAAAAGAATCGATAGCATCGAGCTGTTGCATTTTCAAGTAGCAGGGTGCCCCCCAAAGAACGTAGTTCAGTTTCTGTGCTGATAAGGCGTTTCTCAGGAGAAATAGAGAGGTGTGTGTGTCCAACATCTCCAGACGTCTGAATGTTGTTTTTAGTTGATGTTCTTTTGTTCTTAAAGTGTTACTGATTCCATCATCAGTAAGAGGCATCAAAGTATTTCCAGTTGTTCTGATTTGGTTTCTGTGGCTTTCGGAATGATCTCTCTGAACATACCAAGGATCAGATCCCATTCAGGCTGCAGAAATCCAAAATTGGTAACTTCACACTTATTGGTGTTTAGAGTTAAGCACAGGGACTCCAATTGTACATCTGACTTTTCAAACGATCTAGTACATCCTTCGGATGGCCGCCCATGGTGCAATCATCCAAATACCATACTCTCAGAGAAGTGGAACAATATCCTGTGATACGGGCAATTCCCAGGCTGAACAAAGCAGGACCCAGGTCGGTCTCCTCGTTGGACTCCAGAAGACTGGATAGTTTTCCGTACGAGCTATGAATGTAGCTGTACACTAATGGGTAGTACGTGAAGCAATCCTCCAGAATTATATCACGTCGTATCGAGTTGATGCCATTTTTAATGTCAATTTTGACGATTACGCGAGGAATGCTCACGTTCTTTTCGGTGAATGTTCGGACAGCATGAACTGCCGTTTCACAACCCCCGGTGTGCCGATCCCTATTTGGGTTGGTTGTAGCTATGTTATTAGCGTAGACAGGATTGGTCTGCATACAAGCTTTGAGGTCAACCGACGGAAGACCAGGCCGACTGCAATAGGGCGTATTCTACCTCCCTTCTTGTCGAATGCGATTAACTTTCCAGAGAACATTACTTGTCGAATTGTTTCTGGTAGTGTCCCTGATAGCCATCCTGTTCATTAGTTTAGTGATAGCCAACACGACCCGGACCCAGAGTTGCCCATGTTATGTGCAATGAGATCTTTGAGGTGACCCGGACGGAGCCCATCTAGTTTCTCCACTGCTACTCGGGACGAAAGAGAGAATCCCATTTTTTACATCCTCTTCAGAGACATTTTTTAATAAAAAATAAATTATCACTGATAATAAATTAATTTTATTTTTACACGGATACCCTTCGCTTATGAAGAGAGTCACTGACTCGACTCCAAATAACTCTTTGGAAAGTCTTCCTACTGAAAGAAATCACGATTTTGTGACATTCGTTTCATACGGCCGTTGAAGACATCAGAATATTCTGGCACATGTTCAGTACTTCTAAAACGTTGTATCCAAACTTGAAGTTACATGGCTATCATAATGACATAGTCCATCTCGGAGTGGAAGAGAAATTTAGAGATCTCTTTGCTTGCAAAAAACCAAAAGGACTTGACGTGAAAATTTAGAACATCAGAAGTGACCTATCTGGATGACCACCTCTGTTCTTCTGATGAGACTAGGGTAAAATACTTAATCTTTTTGGTTAAATCAATTTTAGTTTACAAAAAAATATCAAAATATGAGATCAGTTTAACCTAATTTTACTGAAAAATCAAATATGAATAATCTATCTAGCCCTCAAGATTACCTCTCTTGGGTCTTCTATCACTAAGTCATCGCGTAGTAGACTTGACCTATGATGACAGATCATAGCTATTCACATTGAAGTACGCTATTTCACTTCTTGGTCTTAATAGTTTCTCCTGGTCTTTATTTCACTTTGCTTAAACCTTATACGATCAATAACCAAAATATAAAATTATAAAAGAGAAATTAAAATAACTGCAACACAAAAAAACGTATCAGAATCGATTTTTCTCTCATAATTCCTGCTAGCAATCTGTTGGAAAAAGCAATTGTCTCTCAGATAACAAACTTTATCGTTTTGAACATTCGTGATTGTTAGCTCAGTTTTAGTTCGATGATTAATAAAATATAAGAACAGATTTTTTTTAAAGAAAGAAATTTTAAAGGCATCTGAATTTTTAAAGGCATCTGAATGGTCATTCTATATCCCCTAACATAGCCAACGAGATACGTTCTCGGAACCAACCAGTCTCTCGCGAACAGATTGACCTAATTTTTAATGAAAAATATGAATAATCTAACTTATAATTAAAGAAATTGAATTCAATTTATCAAAAACCAAAAATAATCCCCAAAGAGAAACCCAAGCTATCTAAGGTTGGAGCAGTCACGTTCAACTATTATTGGTTTCATCTATAATTAGATAAGATTAATACATATCAGGTCTAACAATCCACAAAAGTTTCTCCATGTGATAACTTCGACAATATTATTATTCCAATACAACTCGGATTAACTGTTCTAAAAATCACTGAAATAAAAATTTACGTTGCGTTTAGGATTTGGGAAATTGTTAATGCAATCGATTATAGTTGTTGAATTAAAAGTTCCAAGTGGAAAGTGTAGACTAACTCTATTGTCGTCCGCTCCTGTGTTCAATCCAACGAAGGCTGGAAATTCATGTACTTTAAAGAATTGTTTAAAATGTCGGAATTGAGGATCTCTGGAGTACAAAAAGCAGACATCCATCTGAAATTAAAATTAAAAATTTTAACATCATTGTGTTCTTTGCTAGCATTATTAGCTACTTTTATTAATTCATTATTTTTATATGATTTTTTATAAACCATTATCACAATAACTTTTTTGTTTCTCTGAAATATTTCTTTATAGTTGAATTTATTTAACCAATTTTGACTTGTTGTATCTTTTAGATAATCTCTTATTTTTTCAATTTTTTGTTCTCCTATTTTAACTGAATAATAGTTACCATAATATTCTTCTGACTTTGTTCCATTTTTAAATAGGACAAATGCTGGTAAACTTTCAATACCTAATTTTTTGATCAACTCTTTATTGAAAGTTGCATCCACATATCCGAACTTTATATTTTGTTCTGATAATTCTCTAGATAGTTTGGAAAATTTATGACGTAAACCCATCTCATGTAGATTTGTTAAGAGAATATTTCTGTCTAAAATTTGTATAAGCAAATAAATACTGAATTCAACAATATACCATTCGGCTTTGCTAACTTCATCGAAGAAATTTTCATTATTTAGATGTTTTAATTTCTGGAAAGTAATGTCAATCAGAAAAAGTATTAAGTAGATCATCATTACCTAATTTTATTAATCATTTATTATAAAGTTTGGTTTGCCATCATAAACTTTGCAATAATTTATCATTTTTATAATTATGACCGATTNAATCGGCTTTGCTAACTTCATCAAAGAAATTTTCATTATTTAGATGTTTTAATTTCTGGAAAGTAATGTCAATCAGAAAAAGTATCAAGTAGATCATCATTACCTAATTTTATTAATCATTTATTATAAAGTTTGGTTTGCCAACATAAACTTTGCAATAATTTATCATTTTTTATATTTATTTATAAAAAATAATTATGACCGATTTAATAATTGTTATTATTTTAAAGAATTCATTCAATTATTATATTCAGATTTTAAAGATACGAAATGATGTTACTAGTTAATTGTTGTTGTTGCTAAGAACCATCTAAATTCATCAGATTATGCGGACTTCTCTTGTTGTTAAAAGCCATCTTAATTCATCGGAAAACCCAAATCGAACGGCTGCCGAGCTTGACAGGCATGTTTCTGACGAGGATACTGATAGGATTTGTCCTCAGCAAAACAACAAGAAAATTCCTGTTTTACGAGTAATAATGTCTTCCTCAACAGCTGATTGTCGAGTTCAATGGATTGCCGCGCTCTTGACTCGGTCGTGTCCCTAGAGGTTGATATGCTAGTCTCTTGGAAGGGTTCTAGTCTAAGTTTGAAGAGGAAATAACAATGCCTGAGTTCAGAAGACTGATATACGCCCAAAAACGTCAACAATTACCAAGCATGGACATGATTCGAAGTGGACCTCAGATTCAAAGCCTGATATGTCTTAGACATTTATTGAGGCCAAGTTGTATGCTTGTTGTGAACGTAATTTTATTGAGGAAATACGGAAGAATCAATCAATTGACCATTTTTCAAGACGCCGTACAAAGAAAATTCCATATGTAAAAGTGGATGTGGATATCCTCGAATGCCTGAACCGTGCTCTTAATGCTTGGATTAAAGTCAATCACCCAACGTCAATTGATCAAATTTCCTCTATTATTTATGCTCGGCAAACAGCCTACCAAATCTTGCCACAAAGAAATTTGAGCCCTCAAAATGATGGAAGATATGAATAAGAAAATTAAATAATGGAGATCACATTCTGTTTTTATTGAAAAATTTTTTACGAAGACTCTACTGACGAGAAGTTTATGGCGTGCCATGTTTTGTCTCTAGTTGGATAAAGGAAGAAACAATCCAGAGAAAGGGCCAGAATTACGTTTCTTATCCAAGATAAGATTACGTCATAGAGAACAAAATGTCGACATTTGAATCGAGGAAAAAATTTTGTATGGACAACCAACTGTCCCAATTGAATAGAAGGACCTTTTACAGGAACTTGAATTTAGGACAGAATAAAAATAATTCCTCATTTGATAATGAAAAATGCGCTTATTTTTGGGAAGGATTATGGAAAAAAGGAGTCTAAATTCCGAAAGTTTTAATATCGGAAATAGAATGACGGTGTTGAAAATGTGTTTGAACAAACGATTCAATATTTTCCGAATTGTAAGTCCCCAGGTTGTGACGGGATCGACAATTTCTTCTTTTAGAAATTTACCAGAGGGACCAAATCAGTAGAAAAATCAGGAGACTGAACAAGACACTCCACCAAAAAGAACTACTTCGCAAAATCAATTAAGTATCCAAACTAAAAGATAATTCACAAATGTATTTGGCCGCTCGTTTACTACGCCACACAAACCGGAAAAAACGAATAATCATCAAAGACAAAAATGGCAAGACATTACTAATACTGAAGATCAAGCGGAGGTAATTGCAACACATTTTGAGAACTGTTTGATGTGACTACAGCAATCTCCCATTCAAAGGAAAGCCTAGACCCATAAAAGAACCAATTACAATTTTGGAAGTAAAAACAGCATGTCAAAAACTAAAAAATAACAGAAGCCCTGACCAGATACGATAAACCTAGAATTACTGAAATACGGCCCTGACCCCCTTTTTGAAAAAATCGCTACACTACTAAATGAAATGTTTTCAACTAACTCAACTTTGCCCTGGAAACGGATTACTAATACCTATACATAACACAATAAACCCAAAGCAATATTAAAACTTACGACCTATTTATTATCAAATTCTCTACGGAAAGTCTTAGCTAACATTGTATTGGAACGAATAAAAGGACCCGTCTATGAATACCTACCCGAAAGTCAAAGTGGGTTCAGAGAAGGAAGATCAACAGCTGATGCAGTCTGGAGTCACAGATGGATATGTGCAACACATCAAAGATATTGCAATGCCACTCACATTCTAGGAATAGATCTATCAAAAGCCTTGACTCGGTTAACAGGAAAAATTGATGACAGTGCTGGGAGGGTTTATTGACGAATCGAGTCTAAGAATGATTCATATCCTTCTATCTAACACAGAGCTCCTTGTGAGAGTTGGAAAAACCTACAAAGAGAAAATTTGAAACAAACACAGGCACTCCTCAAGGAGACTCCCTTTCTCCGCTACTATTCACAATATACTTGGAGGACGCTATGAGGGAACTGAGACCATTATACCAAGGAAAAATAGAAGAAGTGATTTATTCTGATGATGTCGACCTAATTTCTAAAGACAAAGAACTCCTGGAGCATGTGCTAGAAAAAGCACCAGATATACTTGGGAAATGGTTTCTCACCGTGAACAGGGAAAAAAGAGAACGGACAGATATAAGACGAATGAATAACTCACTCGAGAGAAATGGAGACACATAAAGAAACTTGGCTCTTTACAAGGAGATAGCGAAGAAATCATTCGAAGAAAAAAATTGGCAAATGCGGCATTACACAGGCTGAAAAATCTTTGGCTAAAACGAAAGGGTATAACATAAAACAAAGGATTATGTTATACGACACCTTCTTCAAACAATCCTACTATACAACTCTGGGACCTGGGCCACCTCTAAAAAGGAATTGGAGAGGCTAGACTCATTTCACTGGAATCAACTATGAAACATAAATGGAATGTCCTGGCCATCCAATATCTCGCGGAATGGACTGTACAATAAGTGTGACTGTATACCATTAAGCCACGAGATCATTAGCTCTCGTTGGAGACTTTTTGGACATGTCCTGAGTTCGGACCCGATATCCCATCCGAATATCGCAATGGAAATTACTACTCCTCCAATGTATAAAGCTTTCGTGGAAGACCGAGAACTACCCTCCCGTCGTTCTACAAAACGATCTGAAAGCCGTGAAGAAAACATTAGCATCTGGTGACGGACTCACTGAGGGACCTAGCAAAAAAGTGCAATAAGGATAATTCCTCCTCATTGAAACTTTCCGCAATCGAGGAGAGTGCAATAAGGATAATTGGACCAGAACACAAAATCCAGCCCATTGAAAATTTCTTAATCGAATTACAACGGAAACTCTTAAAGGAGGCTAGTTTACCGAGCTGCCCTCTATTCCATACACTATCGAAATATCTACAATCATCAGAAATTTTGAGCCGATGCCTTGTCCAATGAGAAGAGCTGTTCAAGATTCTCGACCCCGCCGGACTCGTTCTCTCTTTTGTCAGTCTGGGATCACTTAGTTAGATGAGAACTTTTAATTCTTTCTTTTTGACCCAGTGATCCTGGGGTAATAATAATAATATGCTTGAGCTCTTCTTTGAGGTGATTTGAGTGACGCCGTCAACAGTGGATACTCACTGCGGAACTGGATTGACTAGAAAGGGCCACACACAAGAAAAAGAAAATAGAAGTGAAGATCGTTCCTTGGTTTTACGATTAGTTAAAATTAACTGTTCTTTACTTAAATAAAGTGTGTGTCCTGCCTATGCGGAGCTATAAATATTATGGCTCTTGTGAAAAAACCGTTATTATTATTATTATTTATATTAATGTTTTCACATATAATAATCACTCCACTTTAGCATCAATAATTTCCTCGTCGACATTATAATCTTCACAAAGATGCTGTAAAAAAATGTATCCTGTAACATTTTAATTCATCACTATGTTGACTAATGAAAACATTAAAAAATTCTGTTGTCATTCAACCCCTTTTATTTACATAGTACAATATTTTTCAAAGTGAAAATCTTTTAAAAATCTTGGAACTTTATCTTCCTTTAAATCTGTGCAGTCTTTACTAACTTCAAAATCATTGATTCCAAGCTTTTCATCAAATACTTTAGCTTATGCAAATGATCAGTAATAAAACCATTAATTTCATCCATTCAACTAGTGAATTATCAAGTTGATGACGTTTACCACTTGGCTCTTGACTTGTTTATCTTATTTTCACAGTTTTCCAACTTTCATGGTTTTTAAGAATTTCTGAAAGTGTAGAAATTCCTAAAATAAGAGTTCATTTTTATTTCACAGATATGGATAATTCTCTGAGAGTCATATTTGATGTATTTTTATTTCACAAATATTATTTTTTTCCAACAAATTACTGCTAGATTTTAAATTTAAATGTAAATTCATCTGAATGTAAAATAAAACAAAATAAATTAATCCGAAATTTTTAATAAATGTCTATCGGATTACGGATTATGAAGTTTCGGTTTATTGAAACCTGTTTGTAAGGAAACTTTGTAAAATTTTGCTAACTCATCAAAAAATTCGGATAATTGAAGTTCGAATTAATGAGGGTTCACTGTAATTTCTTTTACTTAAAAATATAAAAATATATTTATTGTTTAAAGTCAAATTTTTTTTAAATTAACTTAATTATAAATTCTAGATTTTGTTAGAAAATGGAAATACCCTCATTATATGCGCATTGCCTTGATCATATTCAAACAGACTTTGATGAGAAAAAATATAAAAAATTAAATGAAAAAACTAAGAAAATGATTTTTAAAAGTTTATTTAAGGGAATGCTATATCCAAAGATCCATATCTAAATGATGAGATAAATCACACAAATTCAAAGTTACACAAGATTTCTGATTTTGTTCAGAAAAATGTTTTCTGTGTTGAACTTACTCCTGACATTGACGTTAATGATGTTGTAAAGATGATTCAAGTTTATCCGAATTTATCGAACATTAAATTATCCAACATGACTTCATCAGAAAAGAATCCTTTATTACCATTCTCACCCAATAACGTCAAATCATTTACACTTGAGCTATATAATGACCCAGATTTACTACATTCCCTATTTATGACTGGATTTAACAAAATAACATCTCTTGAACTTGGCTATATGTGTTATAGTGAAAAAATTTTTAAAAATAGCACAATTAAAATAATGGATAAAGTGGAACACATCTACTTTATGAACATTGTAATTATAGATTTTGAAGAATTTGCTGCTAACTTAAACTGTCCAGAGGCGCTGTGGTTTAATTTATATAAAATTCAGTTATTTTACGCAAATGAATAATCGTCATTTTAATGAAACAGATGATACTTTTAAAGTTAATTGTATTCCTCTTCTCGAAAAAACCAACAATCTTAAATTTCTCGACTTATCGGGATGTATTGTAGACATGGAGAAATTAACGAAGTTATCGATTATAATAATCATAGCTACTTGCAAAAAAGGATTTAAGAAAAATCATTTTGACAAATTTATAAATTTCAATGTGAATATATATGAATCAGTAATTTTGACGATATAATATAGAATGAAAAAGAATTACTTATAACTAGCTTAATCAGGTCTCTCTTCATGTTCAGAAATGTAGATGATTTGTATGAAATCTTAAATTGGATTTTCAGTTCGAATTACAAATTCCGATATAAATTATTAAGTCGGTTTTTGAAAGTATTTTGAAAACATTAGTTTAGTTTTTGTGTCTTAAATCTAATTTTGAGTATAGAGATCCATATGAATTCTTGTAAGTGAATTATTTTACTCCAGCTTTATCTTAGCCAGGATTATTGAAAACTATCAAATATCGCATTTTAACCGTCGGTATGTGTTGATTTTATATTTAGTGTGATTTATTATGGGATTTGTAAATTTTTCGAGTATTACCGAAGTATTCGTTACGAAATGGTAAATTAATTTAAAATTTAAGGATTTTTGTGATTGTTTAAAGTTATTTCATTTTTTAAAACCATGGGAATCATCAATTTTCGTTTGCAAACTTTTCATTTTAGTTGCCTTCGTTTTCATTCATCCTTAAAGGAATTTCTTGTTGGGATGAAGACTATAGTCACGATTACGATACATATCGTTCTATTTTAAAAGATTTGAGCATAGAATATCTGACTTTTCTTGGATTTTCCGGACTTGTGAAAGTTTAAAATTAATGACAGGATTATTTTAGTATTGCTTTGATTCTTGTGAAACATGCTACAACATGGGTTTTTGCATATTTAATTTTTTGAGATATCTTCTAGGTATTTGAAATATATTTTTTTAGATGAAAATGAAAAAAATGTGGATTTGTTTGTTGATTTGGATGGAATTGCTCGAATTCACAATATTTTTGAACGATTTTCATTAGAAGCGGATCGAAACCTTAATATCATATTTATGAGTATAGAGATCATAATTCCAATTATTAAAGTTGTAGAAACTCTAGCTAAATTTCCAAACGTAAGAGGTTTACTTGTTTCGTGTGGAATAATAGAAGATTTATTGTAAAGTCGGTGTTTCATTAAAAGGAATCCTGATTACGATCAACTTAATTTTAATGCGCACTATTTTATCTGGAGTTGCATGTGTCTAATACTAGGAGATCCAAATATTATTCTTCCAACATTTTTAAAATTGAATATCGGTGATTTGAGTCCAAAAGATTTCATTCTAAATAGGATTTGTCAATTTATCAAAGAAAATCCATATGAAGCAGACTGTGACATCCATAGTAGGTAGTTTAATTTTCTATGTCGTAGGTCTATGATACCAACAATAAAATTATTAAATATGAATACAGACGAGCGAATTTGGCTTTGGGTTGTGTGGGAATTTGCTAATTTAACCACTAAATCTCGTTATTCTTTACTTTAATATTAGCAAATCTTTTCATGGACATGTTGATTCCCCATAATATAATTCAGAAAATTGAGAATATATGTAGTCAATCCAACATGGAAGAGATCCATTCCTACGCTGAGATTTTTAGAACAAACTACAATGTTGTTATTTTAATTATTTTAGGATTATGTTAATCATCATTAATTAAGTATTCTAGTCAACTAATCTCTTTATTAATAACTTATTAACAATATTCATTTCTTATTCGATGTTACCTCGGCTTGCAACTTATTTACTTCTTAACTGATTTTTTTCTTAAATTCAAAATATGTTCTTAACAATAATTAAATGTTAACCTACACACAATATTGATTTATAAAAACTCATTTTGCTATTTATTTAAAAATAAAAATTTAGAATTTTTCTATCTCGGGGACCTAAATCGTTCTTTATACCTGAATCGGTTATTTACTCTTAAACATTTTTTGACTACGTTTCTCAAATTTTTCTTAATTATTTATAATTTTTCTCATCGGTTGAGTTTGTGATGACGTCTCTATTATTATGTCTTAATCTTTTCTCTGAGAATGTTTAATTGAAGAGGACTTAAACAACCTTACAAGAAACACCAACTGACATGCGATCTAACAAAATAAACATCTCTCTCTGCTGTCTACAAGAGACAAAAACGACCGTAGAATGTACAGAACTGTATGGCAAATTCCACCCTTTTACCCCTTCATCAGCCTGCCAAAATTATCAGATTTGCAGTCCATCAGTACCTGATCCACTGTGATACAAGAGTGTGGCAGCATCTGATCGTGCCGCTGTGCTCCAAATCGGAAATAAAATCTACTCAGTCATTTCCATTATAATTTACATACCCTAATCGGGCAAAGTCTTAACAAAAATCGAAAAGCTGGACGCATTTTCTCATTTTCACGGATGTTAATGAAAAATTCTCTTAGAGTAAAATGGTACTCATAACCAAATTAATGTACATGACTTCACTGACTTATGTGATGGCTGAGGACATCTCTAAAACTTTCACTTTCCTATTACTACTTTTATTTTCATTTGTTTCAAAGAACTTATTTTAATAGTTTACTAACCACGTGTTTGTGTGGAACTACTTCTGCCGCATTTCATTGAAGAACTTCTCCAGGCGATTCGACCGTTTTTGCCTCCGACAGCGGAACAAAGTAGTTTGTGGTGTAATCCGTCTAGTTGCTCGGAGAGTGATTCCTCTTCACGTGATGACGGCCACTACGCGATTGCTACTGGGAGATACAAATACGCTTACCGTACTGTTTCACCTCAAATTGGTAGTGGATTTGATCGAGGTTCTGCGTCAGTTGCCGAAATGCCCACTAAGGTTCAGGAATCTTTCGACTTGAGACCTGCTGCTGCCTTTATTTTGACAAGGATGCGAGGGAAGATCAGGGGAGTTCTCTTTTATCAAATATTTTTATTATTATTTATTGTCACCGTCCGTACGTAGAACTCCGTCGTACGTGGAACTCTATTGATTTTTTTTGCATTTCTATAGCATTTATCATGACTCTAATTATTTTATTTAGTTAAAAATACAATTTTTTCAAATCCATTGTATGTATGCATTAATTATTCATTCAAAATATAATATTAGAACAACCAGAAACAATTGAATACAAATAATGTAAAAAATGTTATTAGACATTTAAATAAAAAACTAGGCGAAAATTAACTTTTAATATTAAAAAATTATTCTTTTCTTTGCTATTTCCCTTACTAACTTAAATTAGTTCCATGCAAGCCGCAAAACAAAAGGAAAATTATTATGACAACCAGTGACCTGTCTCGGATGTTATCATCCATTCCTTCCATCCCCAATGACAGAAGTCGTCTGAAACAGATACACGATTTTGTTTCTACGAGAAGCTTCCGAAGACTCAGAGACAATAAAATATTACAGCGACCCCTCCTCTAATAGACCAATCAGAATCCTCTCTTTCAAGGGACGTGCGAGTAAACCTGGCTCGTCTACGATGTGGGCACCATCCATATCTACCAGCTTATGATGTACTCTGCCCCTTTTGCAACCTCCACGTGCTGACAACAAATCACCTATTTCAATGTCATGAATTGGCACAACATTTTCCACAATGCCTGAACTTACCGATCTATGGGAGCGACCAACATCTGCTGCGTACTATTTAATAGCCGCTGGCCTCCTACAAGTTAGTGAGGCTGGGGTTACTTAACTAACTAAGTTCTATACCGTTAAAACTCCTACTCAAACAAAAAACCTAAACCCTAACCCTAGTCTTTAATCCAAACACTAATCCCTAACCCTAATCTATAACCCATAACCATAAATATAAACCCTAACTTTAAATCGTAATTTTTATCCTTAAACCTAAAAATATCATAAAACCTATCCCCTAGCCATGTCTAATTTTAACCATAACTTTGACAAATTCAAATCCATCTCCGAAAAGATTAAAAATATTTCTTGAATGGAAAGTCATTTAAAATAAACTTCTAACTATGCTTTGGTGGACTATCATTATTACCGAGTTGCCACCATCTATGTGGACCATAGTTCCTTGTATATCCACTACTAGATAAACTGTAGTGTCCAAGTGCTCATATAATTGACCTTTTTCGTTGTTTGATTGAAGTCACAGTCCATTCGTAGAATGACTCTGTCTCCTACATTCAACGATTCCTCATCATTTTTCCATCTTCTTTTCTTTCGCATTTTTTCTGCAGCTACCAAAGTATGCATTCGTGCAGAATCCCGTAACAATGATAGGTCTTCATCTTCATATTGTAATAATCTATTTAAGCGTTCATCAGATATTTCTGGCGGATAATCCAATTCATTAAAAATCTTGAAAGGAGCATGTTTGGTGGTCTCGTGATCTCCCAGACTGGATTGATATTTTCCCAGAGTTCCATCAGTAGAAAAAACGGATAATAACCATTTTTAAGAAATTGATTTAACCTTTAAATTATCATATAAATTATACCTCTCTACCTGGCCTTAAACCCATGTGCTCTTGGTCGTCCAAAAATATGTTTAACATTTAGCCTGTTACAAATTTCTCTAAGAAAAGAGTTTCTGAACTCTATCGTCCTCTAAAAACTATCAATGAGGCTAGTCTCCAAATGCCCCGTTTACTTTTTACTATCAATGAGGCAAGTCTCCAAATGCCCCGTTTACCCTGATATTCAGAAATTAATTAAAATGCATGAAAACCAAGGCTCTCATTAAATAGTTAAAAAAAGATTTTAAGTCCCTAAATTTAATTAAAAAAATTAAATAAGTCTTTGTTTCTTTGGTACACTGACTTTTTTTTGGTACACCAAAAAAAAGGTTGAGAATCACTGCTATAAATCATCTATAAAATCTAGGACAGAATGGATTTTTTGCTTTAACTAATTTAATCAAACATTCAGTTAATCGATACTCCTTTACAAATTTGGAACCAATCGGTATCTCCATACACTGTTCTAACAATAGCTTCTTGATTTTTATAAAGAGATTTGATAAGCAATATCAGATGGGTATCAAATCCAAATTCTTTTAAAGCGGACCACAGCTTGTCATGTATAACGGAATCAAAAGCTTTCCGATATTCAATGAAGCACATGTATACATTCTTTTGAATTCATGAGCTTTCTCCATAATTCACAGGACATTTACTATATGGTCACATGTGCTTCGTCTTTTCCTGAATCCTGCTTGGACATCCAGTAGAATCATTTCGGCTTTTGCCATTAGACGATGTTGTATTATCTTTAGAAGATGTGGGGAATTAAGGTGGGGAATTAAGGCTATTGTACGATAGTTTGAACAGTCCTTGCTATCCTCTTTTTTCGGTATTGAAATAAATATAGATCTTTTCCACTCGCGTGGCCAAATACCAGTTTCCCAAATTTTTTGACATAGACTGGTGATAGCTGTCACCGGTAATAGCCTTCAACTATTCGCTTAAGATGTTGTCAATCCCCGGTGCCTTGCTCCCCGTTAATTGCCGTGTAGCCCACACGGATTTTATGCTCCTCACCTAACGTTGCTTCATCACACAGTTTCTAAATATAGCCGTTCCGTATATTATCTCCAACGATTTCGGATGTTCTGTTGGCTTAGCAATTCTACACCATTATTGTCCTTGATTTTGCCAATCATTTTCGTAAAGGGGGTTCGTAATCTTTTAGTTTAAATACGCATTCTAGTGTGACCTCTCTTATAGTCGTCTTCCATTTTTTGCAGCGTAACCTCCAGTAGTCTTCTTTATTTTTCCTGGCTGCCTTTTTGAATTCAGACTTAAGTAACGTTGCTTCCAATTAGATCGTAGGAGAGTTTGCTCATAAGATTTTTTGGCATTTAAATACAGGGTAGTTTGCCAGGTCTTTCCCCATCAAAAACTCTTATATTGGGATAAGTTTCAGAGAATGTATAAACACCACTTATACGATATCATAATTGCCTCTTACCATCTCGACCTAACTGTTGCTTCTATGGTCCAGCAAGATAATATTGACGAAATTTCATTTTGGATGGACCAAATATCTCCTCACCCATTCTAATGAAAAGTCATCAATGATGCTTTCACTACAGACTGTCGTAAATTCAACTTGGAACCAATGTTATTAATGAACAATGCTCTCTTCTCTGTGGTTAAAAACCCTAAAATACTTGATGTGATAATACTTTCTTGTCATTTTCAAAACATGTCTTTTCTGTATGTGAGAAATCTCACAAGAAGCTCAATGTAATCCGGGCCGTGGCGGGTACGTCATTTGGCCAAAACAAAGATAGCTTGACCACTATCAGAACAACGATGAACTATGCTATTCCTGCCTGGGGTCTATGTTTATCAGTAACAAACATAGAAACAATACTAACGACTAAAAAACTCTGCTCCAGCTCAATGCATTTGGGTCTCCACAAAGTAAAGGAGAATTATTCCTACTTTTGGTGATCAAATTCGGATTCTAAAAACCATCCCAGAGACCGAGTCCTCTCAATCACGAAAGCGAACAATCCATCCATGATTCTATCTATTGTTTAAGTAGCTTACACCATCTATTGTTAAGTGAGAGTATTCCATCTATTGTTTAGGGAGCGAAGCTCCCATACCGTGGGAAGTTCGCATCTAATTGGCGCGCATTTGAATTTACACTCGTATCTGTACAGGATTATACAATGTCCTCTCCACTATGCCCATCATGCTTTCATTGGATCTACCTTACTGAGGAGACGCCCAATGCCTGGCCGGCATCAAGAGGATCCACTATTCTTCCCCGGGGACAATCTCGTTGCCTAGAGACAAGTTCTGAAATGCTGGAACGAATCAGAATCAAGGAGTTATTACTATTATTACCCCCAGGATCACTGGGTCAAAGAGAAAGAAATCAAAATTCTCATCTAACTAAGTGATCCCAGACCGACAAAGGTGAGGACGAGTCCGGCGGGGTCGAGAATTTTGAACAATTCGTCTCATTGGACTGTATGATTGTGGATATTTCGATAGTGTATGGAATAGAGGGCAGCTCGGTAAACTAGCCTCCTTTAAGAGTTTCCGTTGTAATTCGATTAAGAAATTTTCAATGGGCTGGATTTTGTGTTCTGGTCCAATTATCCTTATTGCACTCTCCTCGATTGCGGAAAGTTTCAATGAGGAGGAATTATCCTTATTGCACTGTTTTTTGCTAGGTCCCTCAGTGAGTCCGTCACCAGATGCTAATGTTTTCTTCACGGCTTTCAGATCGTTTTGTAGAACGACCGGGAGGGTAGTTCTCGGTCTTCCACGAAAGCTTTATACATTGGAGGAGTAGTAATTTTCCATTGCGATATTCGGATGGGATATCGGGTCCGAACTCAGGGCATGTCCAAAAAGTCTCCAACGAGAGCTAATGATCTCGTGGCTTAATGGTATACAGTCACACTTATTGTACAGTCCATTCCGCGAGATATTGGATGGCCAGGACATTCCATTTATGTTTCATAGTTGATTCCAGTGAAATGAGTCTAGCCTCTCCAATTCCTTTTTAGAGGTGGCCCAGGTCCCAGAGTTGTATAGTAGGATTGTTTTGAAGAAGGTGTCGTATAACATAATCCTTTGTTTTATGTTATACCCTTTCCGTTTTAGCCAAAGATTTTTCAGCCTGTGTAATGCCGCATTTGCCAATTTTTTTCTTCGAATGATTTCTTCGCTATCTCCTTGTAAAGAGCCAAGTTTCTTTATGTGTCTCCATTTCTCTTCGAGTGAGTTATTCATTCGTCTTATATCTGTCCGTTCTCTTTTTTCCCTGTTCACGGTGAGAAACCATTTCCCAAGTATATCTGGTGCTTTTTCTAGCACATGCTCCAGGAGTTCTTTGTCTTTATAAATTAGGTCGACATCATCAAAATAAATCACTTCTTCTATTTTTCCTTGGTATAATGGTCTCAGTTCCCTCATAGCGTCCTCCAAGTATATTGTGAATAGTAGCGGAGAAAGGGAGTCTCCTTGAGGAGTGCCTGTGTTTGTTTCAAATTTTCTCTTTGTAGGTTTTTCCAACTCTCACAAGGAGCTCTGTGTTAGATAGAAGGATATGAATCATTCTTAGACTCTATTCGTCAATAAACCCTCCCAGCACTGTCATCAATTTTTTCCTGTTAACCGAGTCAGAGGCTTTTGATAGATCTATTCCTAGAATGTGAGTGGCATTGCAATATCTTTGATGTGTTGCACATATCCATCTGTGACTCCAGACTGCATTAGCTGTTGATCTTCCTTCTCTGAACCCACTTTGACTTTCGGGTAGGTATTCATAGACGGGTCCTTTTATTCGTTCCAATACAATGATAGCTAAGACTTTCCGTAGAGAATTTGATAATAAATAGGTCGTAAGTTTTAAATATGTGCTTTGGGTTTATTGTGTTTTTGTATAGGTATTAGTAATCCCGTTTCCAAGGGCAAAGTTGAGTTAGTTGAAAACATTTCATTTAGTAGTGTAGCGATTTTTTCAAAAAGGGGGTCAGGGCCGTATTTCAGTAATTCTAGGTTTATCGTATCTGGTTCAGGGCTTCTGTTATTTTTTAGTTTTTGACATGCTGTTTTTACTTCCAAAATTGTAATTGGTTCTTTTAAGGGTCTAGGCTTTCCTTTGAATGGGGGGATTGCTGTAGTCACATTAAAAAGTTTCTCAAAATGCGTTGCAATTACCTCCGCTTAATCTTCAGTATTCAGTAATGTCTTGCCATTTTTGTCTTTGATGATTATTCGTTTTTTCCGGTTTGTGTGGCGTAGTAAACGAGCGGCCAAATACATTTGTGAATTATCTTTTAGTTTGGATACTTAATTGATTTTGCGAAGTAGTTCTTTTTGGTGGAGTGTCTTGTTCAGTCTCCTGATTTTTCTACGGATTTGATCCCTCTGGTAAATTTCTTAAGAAGAAATTGTCGATCCCGTCACAACCTGGGGACTTACAATTCGGAAAATATTGAATCGTTTGTTCAAACACATTTTTAACACCGTCATTCTATTTCCGATATTAAAACTTTCGGAATTTAGACTCCTTTTTTCCATAATCCTTCCCATAAATAAGCGCATTTTTCATTATCAAATGAGGAATTATTTTTATTCTGTCCTAAATTCAAGTTCCTGTAAAAGGTCCTTAATAGAGATAGTTTCGTTCTTCATAAAGACTTTTGGTTCGATACAGAGCTGTCTCTTGTAGGTGGTAAACAGTGTGACAAAAGACTTTGCTGCTGATTTGTCAGGTCTCCGCTTCGAGAGCCATAGTTCCAAGTTATCGAGCATTTGTTGAGCCAACTGAGTCGCTGATTGAATGTTTCTGTCCTTGGAGGCAAGAATGATATCGTCGGCATATGAGAGGATTAGACAGTTTTCATTACAGGTTTGTGGCATGTCGTTTATGTAGAGATTGAAGAGTAGGGGTGATAGTGGTGAGCCTTGAGGGACTCCATTTGGGAAATAGCGAGATCTTGATTTGATGTTGTTGCAGAGCACTTGTACTCGTCTTCCATTTAGGAAGTTTCCAAGCCAAAGTTTCAGAATGGATGTTGGTTTCATATATTTTCTTTGTTAGAAGTTTCCTAGGGACTGAGTCGAACGCTTTTGTGATGTCCACGGATATAAGTACTGTCCTCTGATGGGGTTTGGGGAGTTAAATCCTTCCGCAATGAATTGTGTGAGGGTTGTAAGGTGTGTTGTCGTCGAATGGTTGTCCCGGAATCCGTGCTGGGTCGGAGGTATTGAGATTGAGTCTTGTATTTTTTCCAAAACAAGCCTTTCAAGGATCCTTGAGACCGGACTTAGAATAGATATTGGGCGATAGGAAGATGGTTCATCTATTGGTTTGTTGCGTTTTCGGATAGGTCTGATTAGAGACTTCTTCCATATTTCAGGGATTGTGTTTGTGTTAATGGAGAGGTTGAATATATAGGCTAATAGTTCCAGGGCTCGATGGCCTAGGTGCTTCAGTTCACATGTGGTTATGTTGTCTGGTCCTTTGGCCTCTGAGTTGTTGGCCTTAGATATGGCTCTGCGAACATCCTGACTAGTAAATAGGATCCAGTTATCGGAGCGTTTCGGTTCAATCTTTTTCAGGAATACTTGGTGTTCTTTTGAAAACTTCCTGTAGGATATAGATGTGTAATATTTTATCAGAGTGTCTGGTTTTATGTAGACTTCGACTTTTCTCTCTGGGGAGGTCTTTTGATGTTTTTGATCCACTTCCACACTCTTAGCATTGGGGGGTTTTTGTAGAGAGCTTTCGATAGTCTCGTCCATCTATTTGCATTTTCTGTCTTTATGTTGTTGTCGATCTCTCTGTTCAATTCTCGTATTTTCCTGATGTTCTCTTCTGTTGGCGATTTTACCATCTTTAGATTGTTTCGTTCTCCGATCAGATGTTTCGTCGTTGTGTTAAAACGTTTTGATGACGTTGGTTGTCTCCCCATAGGAATGTACTTCTTTTTCGCATCGTTTATTATGGAGTTGAACCATTTCACTAATTGTTCGACGGAGGGAAAAGTGGGGAAATTTAATAGTCCAATACAATTATCGACGTATTCCTTGAATCCTTTCCAATTTGCAAGGCTGTAGTTAGTTATTGTTGGGCATTGTCCTTTTATCCGTGACCTTGTTTTGACCTCCAAAAATATTGGGTTGTGGTCACTACTGGTGTCATACTTCACTGACCAGTCAATAAGTGGGGCCAAGGACGGTGATGACAATGAGATGTCGATAGAAGAAGGTTTATCATTACGTCGAGTAGGTGTTCTTGTATGAGATGCAGGATCGTTGAGTATACATAGGCTGTGGAGGTCCTCAATTATCATCTTCCCTCTTTTGTCGTAGGTTTGTCCTGTCAGCCACAGTGGGTGCTTCGCATTGAAGTCACCACAGATAATCACATCCTTTAGTGACGCGAGAGGAGTGAGTCTGGGGGCACTGGACGAGCAGGAACTCAGTGGTGGGAGATATGCGTTGACAATTGTTATTGATAGTCTTGGGAATCGTATTTTGGTAACCAAAAGTTCGAGATTTCCATATCCTTTAAGCATAGTGTAAGCACTGTTGGTTATGTCCTCAAACGGAATGCCGTTGCGAATAACTGTGAGAAGACCCCCACCAAGTTTGCCAATTCTGTCACGGCGAATTACTGTGAATCCCGGAAATACTGGTGTTGAATTCTTTGGAGAAACTTTAGATTCTTGAATTAGCAACAGATCAATGTGATTTTCTTTCACAAATGTCCGAAGTTCGAGTATTTTGTTCTTGATTCCATTTATGTTCAGTTGGACTATTCTGGCTGGTCCAGGGTTTGCCTCAACGTCTCCGCAGCGGCGCAGGCCTTCCTTATTGGTCCACCCGTGAAGATAGGGGAAAGTGTGGTTCTTTTTTTTCAAATTCCACCACGTCGTCGGCGAGCCACATGACATTTCGCACAATATATAATGTGCTTTATAATAATAATAATAAACAGTTCAGAAAATATAACAACTAAATTAAAATTAATTTAAAAATATTAATTAAAATTTAAAAATAAATTTTAAAAATAAATAAATCTTAGTTTATTAAATTTTACAAGCTGACTGAGTGGATACCATGTTGGAACTGACTCAATGATTGAGAAATTTCCTGTGTGGGAGGGTGGTTACAACTAACTAATTCTTTTCTGATAAAATTAATTTTTCTTTAAATCCAAGTATGTTCAACAATATCAGATCACAACCTACATGCTGGTCTATTTATCCTTTAAATATCATCAGAATAACAAGGCCGTTTGTTGTGGTTACCTTTGATGGGGTCTCAATTTGATCTGAAAAAAACATAAGAGAAATGTCAGGACGATAACTCATCTTCTAAGAGGTGAAGAAAAGAAGTTCCTTAAGCAGACCTTAAAACATCCGATATACGATGTCTCTAGACCCGCCACAGAGAACGGTTTAAGGTGGCCTTCCCTGCCAATTTCGATATCTTCCTTGTCAGTATGGGATCACTTAGTTAGCTGGGATATTCTGCTTCCATTTAACTCACTAATTTATTTATGACATTACTGAAACTTTTGGCTTTCCCACTTATTTAAATTTATTCCGGTTTCATCCTTTATCATCGGTAAAAATAATCCGCAGATTCATAAGGATTTGCCGCATTTTTTGGACTTGGGCAATGAAAAAGTCCATAAAGTCTTTTTGGGAGATACACTTATAACTAGGAGTGATAAAGTTAATAAAGTTAAATAAAACATAACAAATTCTGTTTTTCATTATCTTTAAACGTTTTCCCTTTATATTTTAAAAAATTATAAAGTTAAAATCGAATGTCATCGGCATCCTCGTTTAGAGGTTGATCTGGAAGACATTGTCATTAATTACAGTAGTACAATTCATCCATCAGCAAAAAAGTATTTTTCTATATTTTTATGTGTGGAGGGTAATGGAGAATACGGAGCTGAACAACCAAAGAATATCGAGGCGAGAAACTAATAATAGCGAGAAACACAGCATTCGAAAACCTGGTGATTGCAGCTGAGATGATTTTTGGAAATTTGACGTCTCGTCATGATGACAAAGATAGTGATTTAAGATTGCGTAAAAATACTAATTTTTAGACAAGAAAATGGTTTATTATTAATACAGCGTAGTTTAGAGAGATGACAGTACGACAGCATCCGGCATGTTGAAAACAGAGTAAGAGTAGCGAGAGTAGCGGAGAGTCGCCCTGAAGGATCCCTCTCTTGAGTTTTACCTCGCCTATCCGGTGCCTATTATAGTTCAGATGAATACTCCACCTATTCATCACAGCCACTACAAAGCTGATGAACCACAAAGGCATACACAGACTGTGTAGGCACTCGACAAGGTAAGAATGATCAACTGAATCGTAAGCCTTCTTCACATCCACCCACATGGACAAAAGTGAGTTTCCGTGAGACACAGAAAAGCACTTGTTGATCAAAGCCTGCTCTTTTGCCCCCTGACAATTTCGCACAGTACCCAACTGATTCTCGGAGAGAATCCCATTTGCTTCTACAAAGCTCCTGACCTCATTAGCCACCAATTTGGTCATCAGTTTATACAGGGTTGGCATGCAGGTTATCGGTCGATGATCTGCAGCAGACTGAGGGTTGTCCAGCTTTGGGATCAAATAAGTTGTCCCGGTGCAGGTTCAATCAGGAATCGCTTCCAGGTTAGTGATGCTTTTCTGTAATACACGACACATAGACTCGTGCAATGAAGTGCATCTTTTGATAAAGAAATTATAAACTTTATCGACCCCGGTCGTTTTCCAATCAGGGAGATGTCTCACTACCGCCTCAAATTTCTTGCGAAAATCGAAAATTCCGCCAAGAAAGGTGCGGCGCTGTACGGGATATTCCACGCATTTCCTCTTCGTGGTTTAGCCTCCCACATACTACCCCATGTGGAAAGCATTTCCGCGTCCTGCTGGGAACATACACTATGGCCATTTTCGTGTAGGCGACGGTAAAACAATCTGCGATTAAACTCAAACAGATTATTTTCTCTCCTTCTCTTACACCGACTTTCATGTGTATAGAGTTTCCTCTTATACACCATTATTGTCCCCTCTAACTCCACCTTTGCCCTCCTCAACTCTTTGAGGTCCCATTTGGGAACACGGAGTTTACTAATTAGCCCCTTACTATAGCCGGTGCTTTTCCTCTAACCCCTCTCGCTACACTACTTATGTGCCCCTCCAGTGCTTCCAGCTCAGTCTGTATCCAAGCAATCTTGGCACAGATCTGCTCCCTCTATTTACTGGGTGGTCTGGGCTTGTCCGTCAATTCCTCATAGGTAATCTGTGATGCATACAGCACTAGGGAGATGTCACCCAATGACCCTACTGGCTTAGCCTCCACCGCATAAGCCACAGCCTTATTGATGCAGGTTAACACTACATCGTTAACCTTACAATGAGGAATCTTGCGGGTAAATCTACGGTCCTCAAGTAAAACATCTTCCGCTGCAGCGAGATTCCGCGCGAAGACCTCATAAACATGCTTGAGCTGCAACGTATCACAGCTCTGGTGCTCGTGCTCTCTTTGACAGTTGTGGTCATCAGGTCCCCGCCCCTTTAGACCAGTACCCTCTTTGCCTACAGCCATCTTCTTGAGTTCACTCACAGATATAGCAGTGCTGAATCTGCCACTGCAGAGCACCGCCAAGTATGGCCAACCATTCCAGGGCATTCGAGATAGCCTGCTACGTACCTGCAGGACTACCTGCCTCGCCCATTCTTTTGGGTCATCTGCCACAACGCTCTCGGATATGGCAAGAATCACATTCATACCATCAGGTAACGCAAGTGACCCTTCTCCTTTTTTCCTTTCAACATTTTTGCCAACTCGAGAGTTTTAACGCCACCGAATCGAAAGCACGTTGCATGTTTTTTAAATTGACTATTATTAGGAATGATAAAATTAATAAAGTTTTAAACGTTCTCCCTTATATTTAAATAAATTATTAAAATTATTATTATATTCCTCATCTCGTTCAGGTCGTCCCCACTTCTTAGACGTTTGTTCACGAGCTTTAGATCTCCGTCATGTGTGTCAGGTAGTGTAATATGTCAGCGTCCACGAAAACACGGTCCCTGTCTCGTGAAGTAATCCTCTATTGCTATTTTTGCTGGAGCGCCCAAGTCTATACGCAAGATACGTCCAAATAGTCTCCAGCGCATATCAGCAATTTCGAGACTCAGTTGATTTGTGCAACATCTCTTGTACAGCGATTCCTTGTTTATTCTTGTGGCCAGTTCAGTCCTAGTAGGGATCTGGGTTGTCTTCGATGGAAAGAGTCTAGTCCAAGTTGTTTGGTTTTGGATGTTCCCCAGGTCGATGAATTGTACATTAGGATCGGCTTGACAAAGGCTTTATACAGTCTCAAACGATGTGATGTGCAGGATCGTCGTTTGCCAATCCACTCTTTCTTCAACTTGTTCATCGTTCATTCTGGCAATATCTTGACTGTTTCCAAGTAAAGAGTCAAGTTTGTTTATTTTTCGCCATGTTTCATTTGATCTGCTTTCAATCTTCTGATTTCCACAATGTCAGTTTTTGAGGTGTTCATTTTAAGGAACCATCGGTTCAGCTCAGCAAGCGCCACCTCGAGGAATTGAAGTAGGTCCGATTTGTCTTCTGACAAAAAGTCGACGTCGTCCGCATAGGCAATTTCGACGATGTTGCCATCATAGAACTTCGAATAATTAAAAAATTATAAAGTTAAAAAAATAAATCGTATGGTTTAAATTTTTTTAACTTTACTTTTTTTAATAATTTCAACAAATTATTATTTTACTATTAAATAAATATTAAACAGCATTTAATTTACACGTTTGTTAGTATGCCACATAAGTCTTCTCTGACTAAAGCAACATTAATTGTTAACGAATTTTCAAGAGAAGTTCAAGTACATAATTAACCATGAGTTATTTTGTAAACTATGCTTAACGACAGTTTGCTACCCTTCACAGGTCGTCCAAGAAACATTAAATTTCAACGGAAATTTAATGTTTCACGGAATTGAGTTATTACAATCGCTCCCTCAAAGTGCCAATTTGAATCCAATTGAGCACGTGTGGACCTTCATGAAAACAAAAAATAAGGGGAACCGAATTAAAAAAAAAAGACCTATTCAAAGAATTGAAAAAGATTTGGAACAATCTCTCGGAAAAATATGCGAAATCGCTTGTTGGAGTTTTAGAAGTAATAAATGCTCAAGGGGGTCATTCTAAATTTTGAACTATTTTTGTTCTCTTATTTTGTTTGAAAAAATTGGGTTTAAATACTTATAAAACCTTTGACGTTTAGATTTTCGTAAAAGACAAAAGTTAAGCTTATATTTTAAAATTCAAATTTTTATTAAAAAATTAATCATTATTTAGAAAAAAAGTGAGAAATTGGTTGTTCGTTTTTTATTTGTATCGCTTTAATTTGAAAGTAACGAGTGTATATAAAGTACGTTTAGTGCAATAGATTCGGGAAAGATGAGACAGGTCAAACAATATTTAAAGAAAAGAATTTTGGATAGCGACCTAACTAAAATTATTAATATGGAATGGAAAAATGTCTCTCCTGAAGATTATTCATTCCTTCTAAATTGTCAGCCATCTTCGGCATCTGTCGAAAGATGTTTTTCGCATTTCAAAAGTTTTTTTAGGACAAACAAAAACTTTTGTACATGATATCTTAAAACTACGTAATGTCTATTTTCAATAAATAGTCTTTAAAACAACATTTGTCTTTTATTGTTTCGTATCTATATTTTACTGTTTAAATTGAGAATAAATAGTTTTTTTTAATTTTAAGGTTAAAAAGTTTGGTTTAATGATGTCTAATGATGTCTGCAAGATCTTAATGATGTCTGCATTATTTGGCTAAACAAAAATCATATTGTCTACGTTTGCACTGCAAGGTGGTTCGTTATCTCCCCCTCAATGATCAATAAAATTAATTTTGTTTTTCGGGAAGGTTTTCTATTCGAAATACATTTCCTCCCTTCTGTTAATGCGGATTCCTTCTGCATAAAGCAGAACAACAGTCAACAGCAAACAAAACAGAAAATGGCAGTAAAAAGTCAACTATCGACTAATAAGATGATCAATCTCAGTTTATTAGTTGATCCCTGAATTGTAGTTTGTGACCACATGTCTGAACCAATTTCTATATCACTCCTGAAGAATAGATGAGATAAATTTTGACCACAATCAACAGACTACTTTCTAAACTTCTTGAAATGCCTTATTTGAAGTTAAATTTTTAATCTATTCAGGCTGAGTATTCCATGCATGCCTACTGGCTTGACAGGTGATGCCGTCATCAATGGTACCTCACTGGATTGTCCACAAGAACTCGCACAAAACCAAAAAAGAAAATAGGTTAATAACGATCCTGATGCCTTGGCTCCTTCCTACGATCGATGAACATTACTTTTCTTTCTCTATTAGAGTGCGTGTACTACAATTGTGGGATTTTAGTGGTGGAAACATTACACTCCGGTAGAAATTGTAGGCGTCTCCATCGGCCCCTGTTGTTTGCATCTGTTCGTAGGTCTTCTATGTTGACCCACATATAGGTTTTCTATCAATCCCATTAAGATCCTTATTTAGAGCCACAAAAAGTGACTCTTATTTTTGAAAATAACCTTGATGTTTGAATTTAATTTTTTGTTAAATTGATTTATTACAATAAAAGAATTTAATTTAATTGACTACAATTATAACCAAAAAATTTATTAAACAATAACTTAAGTGCCCATTAAAATGAAAAAACAATGAGTTATATCACTAGATAATGACTATTTTTTATTATTTCCTTGTGGAAATTCTGAATCGATTTAAATGACTAAATCTATAATACCCACAGAGACCAACAACTGGCAATGATTGTCGCTTTCTCTGTTGGTGGTGAATTTAAAATTGACAGTCACGGGCTAGATATTAGTGTAAAAATTTTCCTAATTCAGTGTCGGGAAATCCATACACCCAAGGCGGAGAACGAGTTAAATCCAAAAGGAAAGTCGAAAAGGAATAATTAGACTAATCGTTAGACACGTGCAATTGATCTAATTACTGCTCCGAGAGAATTTATAGTCAGGGATTTTCACTAAACCTTTGATAAAGTCCCAGCATGGGAGTCTAATTTTATTTTTGAGATGGTGAAATGTATATGGCTTTATGTAATGCCGTATTATTGAGAACCACGAGGTCTCCGATAGAAAAAAAACAAAAAAGTCATGTGATCTCAGTTCTCAATTAGCAGCGCCAATTTGCGTCTGTGGTCCTTCATCATCCCCACAGGTGCACGGAACGGTTCCTTTTCAGCTTGCATAGTAAATCAATTTGTGAACAGAACTTTATGGTTGACTGGCTTTTTTTGGTTAAGCGGTTTGATTAGGAAATCGACAGAGATAGGCTAAACGGCTTTATGTATTCCATTGGGTAATAAGGAAATTGCTAGATTATATTAGACACAAAATAATAAAATCAAATAAAATTGATTCATTTTTTAAAATTATTTTATTTATTTACTTCCAGTCCCTTTAAGTGAGGGAAACATGTAGCTAATATAACGTAACTACCGATGACGGACGTTCCCAAGTTTAATGTGGGTCACCTGTTCGTGGAGAAAACTGCATTGTAGCCAACAAGCCTACACTCCCTCGTTTACATAGCAACTATTTATTAGTTAGCTTGGTAACGGCTACGAGTGCCGAGTTTACGTCCCCAGTTCCTTTATAAAATCATTTCTGTGAAGGGAAATAGATGCTCTACTTTGTGAAATTTATTAATTGGATTAATCGATAATAAAATTCAATAAATAATGTTTGGTAACATTTTTTGGTTGATAATGACAGGATAAATAAAATGTGTTTAAACTTGTTTTTATTACTTAAATTTATTAAACTTTAATGATTTAAAATTTAATATTTAATTATTAAATGGTCGACCAAATTGGTGGGAAAAAAATAAAATAAAATACCAATTAAGAATATTGCCGCTCAGGCTATTTTGGCCTAATTATTTCTGTATGTTACCTCATAAATATAGAGCTGCGACTTATTTACAGACTATGTAGCTATAGTATCGGGTAAACTGATTGACATTCGGACTTTAATTAAACTTATTACATTTAATTGCGTTACCAAGCATTTATAAAAGTTTGTCTGAATTGATCGAACTTAAATATTAAAACCGCAAATTCGCTATCGTTTATATTTTATTGAATTAGATTTCCCGCTAAATGATTGAAACCCAGACATTTTCTAAGGATGGATTCATAGCTAGCATAAAAAATCAGTTCGATGACCTCATTGCGGATTATGAAACTGCATGTGACAATTACAAGACAGAAAGAAAAAGCTGGGAGGACCAACTCACCCAGGCGAATCGAGAAAAGAAGCAAATGCAGTATTTATACTTTTTTATTAACAAATGAATGTTCATTTAGTCTGTATAGGGAGTTAATCAACGAATTGGAGGTCAAATGCGCTAATAATGAGAATAATCAGGATCTCCTAAACAACAAGGAGATTGAACTTGCCAACTGTCAAAAGATGGTGGAAGGACAACTTGATTTCATCAATAAAGTCACTGAATTACAAATGGTGACTATTTTGGCCATATTTGTAGGCAGAGTCCGATAACTACGTAGCTAAAGTCAACAAGGAGGAAATCACATTTTTGAGGGATCAGAATGATATTTTGAGACAGGAGGAGGCCAGAATGAAGAATCAGATCAGGGTTCAGTCGAAAACTGCGGAAGACTGTTATATCAAAGTAAGATTGAGCTAATAATTTCCAGAATGTTAAGTGCAATCAAAAAATCCACGAAATGGATGCTACTAACGTGGAATACAGGAGACAGAATAAGATCATGGAGTCGACAGTCCAAGTCATTATTAATGAGATTTTGCTAGAAATACAGCTCTGCCATTGAGGAACTGCAAAAATCTAAAATTGTCATTTACAAATTATTTCTATCGCTGTATGACAATGTGCCTGACCGTTCTTTCGAAGACATCGAGGGATACAAAAATCTCACAAAGGAGGACTGATTAACATGATTCTCAGTCTGCAGGCTGAGAACCAACTATTGAAAAAAAGGCAAAATAGTGAACAAAGCGCCAAAAATAGTTCAAACTTTTATTATATTTAGACGAAAGTGTTAAAGACTTCAACAAAGAGGCCAATTCATTTGAAAAAGACATAAGGATCATCGTGAATGACCAAGAACCTGAGGATGACTTCTCAGCAAGGGCATACATGTGTGAAATAGAGTCCCTCAAAGTATTGTGTCTAGAAATAATTTAGACTGAGCTCACGAGGAGTCAGGAAAACGTGGAAGGTATTTTTGATAAGACATAATTAGACTGCGAACGGGACATTTTGTATTTCACTCAACAAGTGACCGACCTGCAAGTAAGAGTCGGGTGAAACGATATAGAACGAAAAATACGAATTGGAGGCAAGATTGGCTGACTTTGAGGACTTTGAGGTATTGATGGAGGAGAATAAAAATTTGAAATCAAATTTAAATGGAAAAAGTCAGTTAAACGAGAACCTCAGGGCAGAGATCTTATCTAATCGCCAAAGCGTAGATAAGCTGATAATTCTTAGATATCACAACTGGAAAGTAAATTAAAAACCCTCAAATCAGAAAAGGAGGAGGTTTTACAGAATTTTAACGATTTGGAAGTCAAGTACTTGTTCTGCCTGAAGGAAATGGAACAATCACAAAATTCGACGAGTGAGTTAGAGAAGCAAAACCGCATACTTGAAGTTAAGAGTTTTTTAACTGTGTAGGCTGAAAGAAAGATGCTTTTAGAGCAATCGAATAGTTCCAAGGGTCGAGATGATGAATATGTACTTTGATTACTCATTCAAGACATATTCGTTGGAATCTGGTATCTCTGAATGGAAGCAAGAGTTCGAAGAGAAATGTTGCTTTAATAATTATGACTAGAAAATTACGCTATTAGTCAGGAAAGTAACGTTATTGAACGGAAAAGTGACGTTAATGGTTGGGAAAGTGACGCTATTGAACGGAAAAATGACGTTAATGTCAGGAAAGTGACGCTATTAGTCGGGAAACCCTATAATAGTTGGGAATACTATGGGGTCAAGCATTTCTTGTTTGACCCAGATGTTTCCCTGACAATATCATCTGCAACGGAAACCATTTTCATGCTATCGCATGGTAACCAGAAAATTCATCTAATTAACAATAATATCAATTTGTCTAATTAACAATTCGTCTAAATCGTCATGTCTGTCTAATAACAATTAAATCATTTTATTTAAGATATTTAAAAAAAATATTGTGAGCTATTCTTCTAAGATATTCATTTATATTGTCGAATCTAATATTTTCAACAATTCTTTTTATGCGTGAAGCACTTTCGCGAAAACACTTTTTTGACGATTCAAAAAATTGTTAATTAGACGAATTGTTTTAGATGAATTGTTTTAGACGAATTAGCCGTTTTTGTCGGGTTGTGGCGTATTTGTCAGATATTTACATGAGTTATCACTCGGACAACCTCAATGAGAGTTATTTCTCAGTTCAGAGATAATCTTGAATAGTTTTGAACTTTGGGTTGTAAAAAATCTATTTTTGATTCGTTAATGTTGAATTGAAGGGGTATACTTTTATGAAGTGGCAGATGCACTGCAAAAAGCATGCACTTTAAATTAGATGACGTTGATAGCAGTTTATTATTATACGCAATGCGTGATAAAGCACGTAACAAGAGAAATCACCTAATCCCTAATCAAATTGTGTGCGACTGAAGTTCTTGTAAATTCCAGTTAAAAAATTGGAGACCGCTACCGTTTTGTACCGGTAGCAATCGAGACGTCTAGTGCGGCCGGAAGTATTACAGCCTCTTTCCTAAAGGAAATCGGGGGAAAATGCCACTGCAAGAAAGACGTGCGGGAAGCGGTCTGGCTGAGGCAAAGAATTGGTATCGCAGTTGTTCGCGGAAAAGCTTACTCCGTGAATTAGCAGACATTAGGGCCGCGACATCAATTGGCAAATTTTAATAAAAATTGGAAAATAAAAATTTTATTAACACATGTCTTCGAATGCTTTTTGTGGACGCTATACTCGCATTATTCAAAAAACTCAAATTGTAAAGTAAAAAAATGTTGCTATTTCGTGCCAGTAGTTAGCTGATGGATTCTTGCATTTGTATCGAAAGACGATATCGAGAAAAACAATAAATAATCTTTTACTAAAAAAGACATTATTTTGAAGATTCAAAAAATATCAACTGTAATTAAAGCTGCACATAAACCAAAGTTTTCAACGCTTGAAGAGAAGTTGGTAGAATGGATGGAAGTAGTAGAGTCTAAAGGTATTTTTCGATAAAATCAATTTTTAGGTGGTTAACTAAGGCCACATTTTTCGGAATGAGTTTCACTCGTAATTTCAAAAATTCTAATTGATTTTTGGTTAAATTAAAAGACAGGGATTTACAATACTCAAGTTACATGGAAAAATGCGGAACATCCATAAACATTGACTCCTTTTTTGAAGACATAAATTGGCAGGAAGAACCTGAGTCTAAGCAAAACGCTACCACCTTACCATACCCATGTATATATGACTGAGAAGCTCTGGTCTCAGCCGCTGCTGGTGACAAACTACCAAAAACATATAGAGAACCACCTATATACATTACCAGCTAATATGACTATACAAGACCTATGGGATCAGACCAAAAGCATTATTTGCCTTGCCGCAAACACCCACCTTGGAGTGAGACGGCAGACAACCGGAAATATGTCACTTGGCCATCCAGACTCCTTATTACTGGCAAAACAACAACGAGAAATATGGATACAGAGTCTAAACACGACGGATATACATATCAAAAACAAACTACGAACTGAACGAAATATTATCAAGAGAAGAATCATGAAGCTTAATAATGAACACTCGAAGGATGTCTTCCTATCACATCTTAGAGAGCTGGAGCAACTAAAGGACAATGCACAAATGTTCGCTGCAGTCCGACTAATGCGAGGAAAGAAAAAAGCGACAGTACATGTTATGGATGGGAAGGGGAAACTTATCTTAAAACCAGACGAACAGATCGAATTGATTGCTGCCCATTTTGAAAAACTGTTCAATGCGAACGGCCAAGAACTGGCCCCTTTCATCGGAGAACCGCGGATGCTGGAAACAATTATCACATCTAAGGAAGTTCAGAGTGCGTGCAGTAAGCTAAAGAATCACAGGAGCGCTGGACCAGACAACATCCCTCCCGAACTGCTGAAATATGGACCTATGCGTCTATTCGAAACCATTGCGACATTGTTAAATGGAATGTTTACATCCAACTCTGTCCTACCACTGGGGAAAGGGACATTGATACCTATACAAAAGCCTAACAAACCAAAGGGACCACTAGAAAGCCTACGCCCAGTCATATTGTTAAACACATTACGAAAAGTTCTTGCATCTGTTGCTTTGGACCGCTTAAAACATCCTGCAGGAAATTACCTATCAGCATGCCATAGTGGATTTCGTGAAGGAAGGTCGACAGCGGACATTCTGTGGAGCCACAGGTGGCGGTGTGCAACGGCTCAAAGATACAAAAATGCCACGACCATCCTGGGGATCGATATGTCAAGAGCTTTCGACACCATTAGCCGACACAAGCTAATGGTTGTCCTTCATCAATTTGTGGACCAATCATTGCTACGGATAATCAGAGTACTTCTCTCAAGTACTGAACTGTCAGTCCGAATTGGGAGAACTCTATCCCGACCATTCAAAACTACAATCGGCACTCCTCAGGGAGACTCCCTCTCCCCCTTACTATTTGTGATATATCTCGAAGCTGCACTAAAGGATCTAAGAACTTGCTATGAAGGAAAAATAAACGAAGTCGTATACGCGGATGATGTGGATTTTATATCCGAGGATACAGAAGCTCTCACACATCTGCTGGAAAATGCACCGGACAAACTGGGGGAATGGTTCCTCATCGTTAACCGGGCCAAAACGGAAATCACGGAAATCAAAAGAATGGACAACATCCTTAATGAACGTTGGCGACATGTTAATAAGCTTGGATCCCTACTGGGGGACACAGAAGACATCATCAAAAGGAAAACACTTGCAGGAGTAGCAATGCGAAAACTCAAAAAGGGATGGCTGAAAGGACTAGATGTCAATCTGCGGATACGCATGTACAATGCATTTGTGAAACCGATACTGACATACAATGCTGGTACTTGGGCCTGTACAGGTGCGGAATCAATGGCTCTCGATGGGTTCCACAGAAAACAGCTTAGAGTATTATTTGGCATGCAGTGGCCAGCCAGAATCTCGAATACCGGTATTTACAAAAAATGCAAGAGTAGGCCTCTAAGCCTGGAAATCACTGACGCCCGGTGGAGACTGTTTGGTCACGTACTACGCATGGATCTTGCTGCCCCGGCTAATGTGGCGATGGAGGACCATTTCATGTTCGAGGGCAAATGCTTCCGTGGCAGACCAAGGATGACCCTACCTATCATGCTGCACAAAGACCTCCAAAGGATGAAGAAATGCCTAAAGACGGGAGACGATCTGGACATGCTGAGATCGACTGCGTGTAACCGTGGAGGATGGAAGAGGCTAACTAATAACATTGTTTCTTGTATTGCACATGCTTTGCTATAACTATTATGGCAAGGCGATAAGTGCTGTAATAATAATAAGAACACCAATAGTAATTACTAAATTAATTAAGTGATCTCGAAGGCCTCAATTAGAATTCTCATTTTTTTCTCGTGCGCCTTCTGGGATCCAACACAACTTCTCTGTGGGCGGGGTGGTTTCGGGAATAGGAATTGGAGAGGAGTGATGTATACCTTTCTCATAAGACACGTCGTGGCTGTGTATTGTTGAGAGTTGCACTGCTTGCACAGGGAAGCAAATCCTTTTCTATTTTGTCGGATAAGGTCTTCAAGTGATGAAAGTATTAGTTTTTCTAGTTTCCAGAGATTCTAATAATAGTGGTTGTTATGGCCTGAATGTCCCGGATTCTTTGTTTGTTCGTCCAGGACAGATTGATTCCCCATGACGTGCAGGCATAGATGACAGAAGGCTCAATGAATTGTTTGTACAACAATTTCAAAGCTGGAAAAGAGGTTTTAATGCCACCGAAAATAGTTTTGAATATCCCTAGCTTTCTTGAGCAGCTTCCAGAGACAGCGTCGACGTGAGGTGAAAAAAACATGTGTGTGTCGAAAGTGATCCCGAAGATTTTCAGTTTCTTCGAAAAGGTATTTTTGTATGGTTGATAAATATATCCACTGTCATTTGTCCAAGTCATTTGTCTGAAGTAATTAAAGACGAAGAAGATTTTTCAGTAGACATATCAAGCCGGTTTATAATTTAGCCAAATTTGAATCTTTGAAGGTATTCTTGTAGTCTTTCTGATGCCTTCTTAAATAATTGGAGCTATNGGAAGCCTGCTGCGTGGATTGCGAACGAGTTCCCTCGGAGTATGGCCATTCCAATCTTTTGTCTTAGTCAAACCCTTCTTGTTGATTCCTTTTGTTTTTGGCAAGCATTCCTCCTAGTTCTCGCAAGAACTCAACCGTCATTGGACCAACGGCTCTCGATGATTCGGTCGCAACTAGAGTAAATCGGTAGCGATCACCGAGGCAAGAATATTTCTTGATTTTTAGGTTCTCCGCATTCGAAGCAGCTGCTCCAGGTTTCTGAACCGATTTGTAAATATTCGTGCTTGTAAACGTGTCTACACAAGTTGCGTCCCAGACCAAAGATCTTCCAGACGTTGAAGGGAAAAGGGTCATCCCAATTCTCTTTCCATCTCCTGGATCAAGACTCACTGGTTCAAGCTGTACTGGGATGTCTGTAGCCTTCAGAGCTCTGACGATCACATCGTTCAGAGCAGCATGACGTGGTCCTCTTCCGGCGCTTATTCTGCAGGACTGCGGGTGCAATCCCTTCGTATCGACTGTTTTCCGCATCGGCATCGGTGTTTCTGGCAAACGTTTAGTCCCAGCCTTTGTCGATTCCAATCATCGAAGAATAGTCGTCCAAAAAGTTCCCGAGGTTTGAGAAGGTATTGCACCAAGCCATGCTCCACTTCCTCCACTTGAAGCTGACACTAAACAAGTCAGACAATGTTGATTTGTATCTTTTTTAAGGTCCTCCATAATTTTGGAGCAGACAATTATGGATTAAATTCTGAAATTTCCCAATTCCCAAATTTGCCGAAAAAAATGCTGGTACCAAAAATGGCAAATTTGGGTAGTTTACTGTATTTATTATTGTATTTAACAAATAAAAATAAAATCAACTCTTAATTTTTAGGTCAACTTGTAATACATATTAGATAAACCTTTTATACTTTTAGGTAAACAAAAGCCAAATCCTATCACAAAAACGCTTACCCTGATGACAAGAGCCCCGCCGTTAGACCAATAATCCTAACTCTAACTTTTATCCGAAAATAGTTTTAATTAACCAATTTTTGTTAAACTCTACAAATAAGCTCTATTCTCGAGCAGTTGTAAAAGAGATTATGTATCCTATACTTTTACTGAAATAAAGTTTAATGATGAGGATCGTAATTACCTGAAAAAATTAGTCTCAGTCGTGTTATTTAAATATCCACCTGATAGTGAATAATGTTCGAACGCTTGATTGAATTTAATCAGAATAAATTTGTTACTCTTGAAAATAAAATTTCGACTTCTTTGAACATGCCGGGCGTCTATTGAGTAAGGTTGATCAAATGACGTAACCAGAAGTAAGGAAAATAAATCGTTAATCGAGTATCAACATTGCACCACTTGTTTTCTCGTCATCCATTTAAAAATAATTTTCAAAACTCAATTTTTAGACTCGTTGTTATAGAGAAAACTAGAGGGATAAACATAAAGTCACTGTCTTTTGTCAGCAGACTTTCAAAAGAGGGATACCTCAGAACGCATTGAAACTCAATGGTTTTTTAAGATTACCCGATTCCTATTATGATAGGCAAATCAGTTATTACTACACTCCAGGATAACTGTGTCAAATAGAAAAAATTGTCCACTAGGTCAGTGATCCCAGTCCGAGAAGGAAGATGACGAGTCCGGTGGGGTCGAGAATCTTGTGCTGTTTTTCTCATCGGGGATGGTATCTGTGTGATTGTAGATCTTTTGAGATAATTTGATAAGACTTCTGTGTGATTGTAGATATTTAGATAGTGTCTGAAACAGAGGGCAGCTCGGTTGACTAGGTGTCTTTAAGTGTTTCTGTTTAAATTCGAATTCTGTTGTAATTCGTGCTTTGTGTCTACCTTGTTGTAAATTAACGTTCCTTCCCACAAGGTTCATTGGATTGCATCCACCTTACTAAGGAGACTCCCAATTTCTCGCAGGCATCAAAAGGATCAAACTATTCTTTGCACTAGGAGATAATTTCGTTACCTGCAGACATTTTTGGGAATCGCTGAAACCGTAAGGATCAAGGAGTTAGTTAGTTTGGTTTTACCCTGGATCTAACGAATAATTTCATTTTTATAATTTATTAAAAAGATTTCAATGGGCTTNTTTGATAATTTGTTATAAGACAAAGATTCTTTTCGATGCCATCGAAGATAAAAAAAAACGTTTTTATTACGTGAAGTGAGATTAGAGAGAGGAGGAAATTGAATTGAAATATAAGCAAATATTTTTTGATGTGTATGGAGTTTAATCGAAATGACAATAAATAAGGTTAAAACCTTTGATGAATATTTATAGTCGAATTCAGACTGAAATCTTGAATGATGTTAGTCAGTCTTTTGTTATTTCTCAATATATTTTCCAGTAAATTGTAAAATTTGATTAATAGAGATTGGATTAAGAAATCTTGGAGAAGGTAATATAATTTTTAATAAATAGGCGAGTTAGAAGATACCACTTCATTAATTAAAAGTATAACTAGTCATTCCTATAGCTTCTACTACTCTGTCGACTACAGCAGGTTTAATGATTAGTCATTCCTATAGCTTCTACTACTCCGTCGACGACAGCAGGTTTAATGATTAGTCATTCCTATAGCTTCTACTACTACGACTTCAAAGATAGAGTGTCTGTGATGTTATGCACAAATATGTCTGGAAATCATAAATTAAGCTTTTATTGATTGGAAAATCAATAATGCCAAAGTGTTTTAAAAAATATGAATATCGTTGTTCTGTTTCGTATCANATTGTAAAATTTGATTAATAGAGATTGGATTAAGAAATCTTGGAGAAAGTAATATAATTTTTAATAAATAGGCGAGTTAGAAGATACCACTTCATTAATTAAAAGTATAACTAGTCATTCCTATAGCTTCTACTACTCTGTCGACTACAGCAGGTTTAATGATTAGTCATTCCTATAGCTTCTACTACTACGACTTCAAAAATAGAGTGTCTGTGATGTTATGCAAAAATATGTCTGGAAATCATAAATTAAGCTTTTATTGATTGGAAAATNGTCAGATTCTACCACTCGATTAACTAAAGGTATAATGACTAGTCATTTCCCTAGCTTCTTTCACTTTATGATATCTATTTCCTGAAGGTATAATGAATAATCATTTCCGTAGTTTTTGGTAATCTATTGATGAGAGAAGGTTTAATGACTAGTCATTCCTATAGCTTCTACTACTCCGTCGACGACTGCAGGTTTGATGACTAGTTATTCTTATAGAATCTAATAATCCGTCGACGACTACAGGTTTAATGACTGTTCATTATCGTCAGATTCTACCACTTCATTGACAGAAGGTATAATGACTACTTATTTCCCTAGCATCTTTCACTTCATGGAATCTATTTCCTGAAGGTATAATGAATAATCATTTCCCTAGTTTTTGGTAATCTATTGATGAGAGCAGGTTTAATGACTAGTCATTCCTCTAGCTTCTACTACTCCGTCGACGACTGCAGGTTTAATGATTAGTCATTCCTATAGCTTCTACTACTCCGTCGACGACAGCAGGTATTATGACTGTTCATTAACTTTTGCTTCTACCACTCCATTGACTGAAGGTAAAATGACTGGTCATCGCTCTAGCATCAACCAATCCATCAGCAAAAAATCTGACAGCAATTATTCTATTATTGACTAATACAACCTACGAAAGAAGGTAAAATGACTGGTCATCGCTCTAGCATCAACCAATCCATCAGCAAAAAATCTGACAGCAATTATTCTATTATTGACTAATACAACCTACGAAAAAATTAATTAGTTTGATTCATTTGTTTTTTGTTGAGTAATAATCTGTATTCTTTATTTATATCATACAATTAATGTGTATTTTCTAGACATCTATTCTTTTTTTCTTATTTTTTCTTTTTTAATGTAATCAAACTCTTATTTACCTTTTTAATCAAAAATCTTTAAACAACTAATTTAGTTAGTTTATCGTAAATTTGCCGGAATACTATCTGAGCACACGAAAAAGGTGCGAGGACTGCTAAGATAAGCGTAAATGATCACATTAGTACTAGGATTCCTGGGAGCTGGAAAATATCTCATTAATATATTAAATAGCTGAGGACTCAAGACTGATCCTTGTGGCAGTCCCCTCTTCATAACAATCTTTTCAGATATAAATCCTCCACATCTCATAAATGATCTTCTCCCTGTCAGGAGATTTCTTTACCAATCAAGTAAAACTTTGAGATTCCAGCTGCGACAAGCAGATAATACAGTGTGTCATGCCAGACACTATCGAAGGCCTTCGATATATCTAGACAGACGACACTCAGCTGATATTTGAAATTCCTGGCCTTCTCANATCCACCTTACTAAGGAGACTCCCAATTTCTCGCAGGCATCAAAAGGATCAAACTATTCTTTGCACTAGGAGATAATTTCGTTACCTGCAGACATTTTTGGGAATCGCTGAAACCGTAAGGATCAAGGAGTTAGTTAGTTTGGTTTTACCCTGGATCTAACGAATAATTTCATTTTTATAATTTATTAAAAAGATTTCAATGGGCTTTCCGCATATAAAAAAGTTATAGAGTGCAATGAAAAATTGCAGAAGCATTTAGACAACTTGATATAGACCGTAGTGTCTACAGCGCTGGAAAACTGACAAAAATTTGTCAAATTTATCAGAACTAATGTTTTTTTCCAGATGACATGCATTTCAATTAAAAATAGCATTTATGTCAATAATTAATAGTTTTGAATGCAGTGGAATTGAATCAAAAAGCAATGAAGTTCCTATTATTTTATCATTAAAGGCTACAGTGAATTTTAGCAGAAAACAATATGAAAATGTCAATATCGCATGTGTTGAAATAGATATTGAATATGACTGTATTTCTAATAATTGGAAAAATTATTCTATAATAATGAAAATTTTGATGTATATTCAAATCGTTTTTGTATTCATTACTTTTTTGGCATTTCGGAATGCTTGCACAATTATGAAATTTATAATAAGATATTAGTATTATGAACAATCCATTGTTGAAGAATACATTATGAACACTATTCTGCCGAAGAATAATTGGTATTTAGTTTTTAGTCAATTTATTCAAAAAAATCTTGGTTTTAATTTTTATTTTTTGATCCTAATATTTGTAATAATAAATTGTAGCGTGGCGTTGTGTGGTCCACCAATTTAAAAAATTCAATAAGATTTGGCAACTCCCTGAGGGCTTCTAATACCCTCCCGAAATGGACAATTAGACCCCTTCGCCCCGGGGTCATTATCGTCCCCCCGGCGATGTGTTTCAAGAAAGTATAAACATTCCCGGCGAAAACCTTCAGCCAACTGTAGAGAAAAGAAATTTACCAATAAAACATCAACAGAATTAAAGGAAAAGTCAGGGAACTCCGTTCACTCCTGGCAAATAAAAAAGATCGACGTGGCCATGATTCAAGAAACTAAACTCCGCATGCATGATTCCACTCCTTCATTCCCTGGATACGAGGTAATCAGGATGGACCGTAAAAAGAGAAGAGGTGGTGGACTACTTACTCTATTCAAAAAGAACATGAAATGCAGAGACATTACTTCGGAAGTGAAAAACTTGTTAGAAATGACGAGGTTACTGAGGCAATAGGAATCTTGCTTGGGACAACGAAAGGAAGTATGTGCCTCGTGAATATCTACTTGCCTCCTTCCGGCTCCTGCCCAAAGGACTATGTTATTCCAAACCTATCAAGATTGGCTATCTACGATGAGATCATCATATGTGGAGATTTAAACGCAAAGCACCCATTATGGTTGTCAACCCAACTGACCGACACGAGAGGGAAGCTATTGTTATTGAAATCGGACTCCCTAACGATACTGAACAATCATGCGAAAAATACAAAAACCCCATTCAGAGAGACGAATCAGCTTACCTTTCCTGATATAACACTCTGCTCATCGTCGCTTTCATCAAAAATTGATTGGTCAGTCCTCTACGAAACAAGAATCAACCATAATCCAATTCTGATGAAGGTCATGAGAGAAGTCAGAGTGAGGAGAACACCTGCTAGTTAAAACTACAAAACTACTTATTGGGAATTGTATCGCGCAATCTCTGATGATAGATGAAGGATTGTTACTTTGTCAGCTTCAAATCGCTAGAAAGTGATCAAATACTTTACTTGCACAATTCTAGAAGCAAGATCATTGGCAATTCCCAAGCATCGTCTAAACTCCTTTAATGGTGGAGGGAAGTCGACATTGATCAAAGAAAGAAATCACCTCAAAAAATCTAATTGGATCACATTAAAAACGAAACTCCGGATCAGAGCTCTGAACAACGAAATAAAGGTGAGAGGGATCAAGGTCATGAAATTGAAGTGGAATAGGATTCTTACAAAAGTAAATCGCAACCGTAGTACTGGAGAAGTGTGGAAAGCCATCTGAAATGTTGCAAAGGGAGAAGAAACTTCTCTCGAGGATGACTATACTCAACAAGACATTAACAACTCTGGAGTAGTCTGAAGTAAACTTCAAAAGTAAAACGTTCGGTGTTTCGGTGCAGGTGACTTCTCAAACAAGAGGTTTACCGGCTATAAAAGGAAAGATTGTCATCCTATTTGGTCGTTTCCTGTCCCGCATGCAAAGACCGAATAGTTCGAGCATTGACGAGCGTCCAAAGATCTTTTAACGACTTCTTTTAAAGCCATATGTCTGGAAAATCTGATGGACTTACTGCAAGAGAGAGACTGTAATCCAAAACAGTCGATCTAGTTTCACGGACTTTAATCCCAGTCGTAATGACATTCATTTTCCAGGAAAGTACCTAAAACTCTAGTAGGAACTGCGTTGAGCGAGGCACCGCTCACGGAAGACGCCCCGACCAAAGACAGGCAGGGCTGTTTCGGCTAGATGACACTTGCAAATCTTCAAAAGAATTCAAGCAGATCGTCCAGACGTTCTGGGAGAACGGGAAATACATGGAAAGCTGATATGCACGGCTCCAGGCCTCAAGATCATGGCCGGCGTCCTTGTCGATAGAGAATTCAGGTAGAGAGTTTAGAATATTCTTGACAAGGAGTTACAGGCAATTAGCGAAAATAGATATGCAGGGATAATAAGGTCTAGTAAGTTTCGAATTCCAACTCCTCCGAGTCTCATTTTACAAAATTAATAAAATTAATATTAATTAATTTTTTAATTCATTATTAGGTCACTTTCTGATAATGCTCCTATTACTAGGTTTATTAAATAAATTAATAATAGTCATATTTGCGTGTTTAGTAAGCAATAGAAATGTGTCGCAGAATATTGATACTTTTGAAAAATTGTCTATTAATGTCCCTGTGTGGAGTGGATTCGATAATAACCGCGTTGTATCGTTGTTTAGTGGGATAATTGAAGTTGAATATAAAATTAATAATACTGTAATCAGGTTATATTTATAAAGATAAAATATGAAAATTTAATTGACGCAATTTTTTACTTTAAATTACCACGAAATTTTTCACCTTATGAGCTAAAATGGAAGAAAAATGATGTAGAATTCAAAATTTTAGCTTCCCATGTATCAAAAAAAATATATTTTTTCTGGGAATTAACATTTATTTCCATTCATAGACATATGTTTACTCCAAGTATTAATATTTGGACGACTGGTTATTACAACTGCTCTGAGTAGTCGTAAATATTTCTGAATCTGCAACTATAAAAATAAGAGATATGAAAATGCAACTATCGAAATCAGATAATAACAAAATATTTACTGGAAAAAGTAGTTATAATAACTGATAGTTAGCACATGGATGTGATTTTGAAAGAAATCTCCAATTCGAATCAACATCCCATATGAGTAAAAAAATAAAAACAACTACTTCGCAACGTTATATAAAAAATACAATGCACTCTCATACAATAAGTAATATTAAGTTAAATTTAGAAATCAAATCTCCAGTACTAGTTTGTTTATTTGGTGGGATAGTTGTGATCTTTGCCGTCGTTTATCTAATAATATATAAAAGAAGACGTTTTTATCCATTACAGAATGGCATATTTAATTACTAATATTATTTTCTTTTAGATTTTAAAAATGACAATTATTTCATATAATGCTTAATAGTTTGTTTATTTGGTGGGATAGTTGTGATCTTTGCCGTCATTTATCTAATAAAATATAAAAGAAGACGTTTTTATCCATTACAGATTGGCATATTTAATTACTAATATTATTTTCTTTTAGATTTTAAAAATGACAATTATTTCATATAATGCTTAATATTTTTGAAGTTGTTAGTTGGTCTGAGATTGATGTTGTGACGTATCTCTAACGAATGAAACTTCAAGAAAAGTAAAATCTATGTTCAATTTATTATCGTGTCCATCAACGTAGTGATTACTTTTTCATTTATGATTATATATAAATAATTCATTGATATTAAACGACCAAAATAACATGGGGGATGTAGAGAAGTGGCTTAGACTGTTTTTGTATTTTATAAAGATAGACATTGTATAAGGTGGAGTGATTGTAAAAGTAAGATATCACCGTTGTATGAAAAGTGGTGGATATCTATAGTATTTTTTATTAAGGAGTAAATAAAATTTATAATCACAAATTTTACTCGAAAAATATTTCAGAAATTGTGGAATAAATTGGTAGTAAATTTTCCCTTTGATCATAAATTAAAATGGAATAGCAGACAACATTCTGTGAAGTGGAAAACTCATTTTCGATTCTTTAAAATTTTTAACATAGATAAAAATTTCCAACCCGAAAATATTATTTATTTTTGTGTTTGACAATAAAATAAAACAATTTAGAAAAATAATCAGTTAATTTATCCCCAGTAAATCATATTTAAAACTGCCATCCATCCAAAGTAAACCCCTACGACATTGTCGACGTTGCGTTGCCTCTCACGATTGCAACAGAGATCAACTGGAGTAGCCACCGGGTCTCACGTGCGTCGTGGCTTTTTAGTGTAGCTAAGCGTCCAAGTTTCTTTA